>JBBBDQ010019715.1:0-24744 GCA_037127315.1 Ascarosepion bandense | reverse complement strand
GGGATTCCCACAGCATACTTTTCAAAAAAAAAAAAAAAAACGATTTTCAATTACTATCATTAAATTGAAAAATGTTTTACCTCACTAATCAATTATTATGCATACTAAAAAATTTTGGTATAAAAATTTTAGTGCACTAATCAAAAATGGAACAATCAAATGCATATTAATCAAGGGATTCCTGTATACTTTTCAAAAAAAAAAAAAAACGATTTTCAATTACTATCATTAAATTGAAAAATGTTTTACCTCACTAATCAATTATTATGCATGCACTAAAAAATTTTGGTATAAAAATTTTAGTGCACTAATCAAAAATGGAACAATCAAATGCATATTAATCAAGGGATTCCTGTATACTTTTCAAAAAAAAAAAACGATTTTCAATTATATCATTAAATTGAAAAATGTTTTACCTCACTAATCAATTATTATGCATGCACTAAAAAAATTTTGGTATAAAAATTTTAGTGCACTAATCAAAAATGGAACAATCAAATGCATATTAATCAAGGGATTCCTGTATACTTTTCAAAAAAAAAAAAAAAAAAACGATTTTCAATTACTATCATTAAATTGAAAAATGTTTTACCTCACTAATCAATTATTATGCATGCACTAAAAAAATTTTTGGTATAAAAATTTTAGTGCACTAATCAAAATGGAACAATCAAATGCATATTAATCAAGGGATTCCTGTATACTTTTCAAAAAAAAAAAAAAAAAAAAAAAAAAAAACGATTTTCAATTACTATCATTAAATTGAAAAATGTTTTACCTCACTAATCAATTATTATGCATGCACTAAAAAAATTTTGGTATAAAATTTTAGTGCACTAATCAAAAATGGAACAATCAAATGCATATTAATCAAAAGGGGATTCCTGTATACTTTTCAAAAAAAAAAAAAAAAAAACGATTTTCAATTACTATCATTAAATTGAAAAATGTTTTACCTCACTAATCAATTATTATGCATGCACTAAAAAAATTTTGGTATAAAAATTTTAGTGCACTAATCAAAAATGGAACAATCAAATGCATATTAATCAAGGGATTCCTGTATACTTTTCAAAAAAAAAAAAAAAAAAAACGATTTTCAATTACTATCATTAAATTGAAAAATGTTTTACCTCACTAATCAATTATTATGCATGCACTAAAAAAATTTTGGTATAAAAATTTTAGTGCACTAATCAAAAATGGAACAATCAAATGCATATTAATCAAAGGGATTCCTGTATACTTTTCAAAAAAAAAAAAAAAAAAAAAAAAAAACGATTTTCAATTATATCATTAAATTGAAAAATGTTTTACCTCACTAATCAATTATTATGCATGCACTAAAAAAATTTTTGGTATAAAAATTTTAGTGCACTAATCAAAAATGGAACAATCAAATGCATATTAATCAAGGGATTCCTGTATACTTTTCAAAAAAAAAAAAAAAAAACGATTTTCAATTACTATCTAAATTGAAAAATGTTTTACCTCACTAATCAATTATTATGCATGCACTAAAAAAATTTTGGTATAAAAATTTTAGTGCACTAATCAAAAAATGGAACAATCAAATGCATATTAATCAAAGGATTCCTGTATACTTTTCAAAAAAAAAAAAAAAACGATTTTCAATTACTATCATTAAATTGAAAAATGTTTTACCTCACTAATCAATTATTATGCATGCACTAAAAAAATTTTGGTATAAAAATTTTAGTGCACTAATCAAATGGAACAATCAAATGCATATTAATCAAGGGATTCCTGTATACTTTTCAAAAAAAAAAAAAAAAAAAAAAACGATTTTCAATTACTATCATTAAATTGAAAAATGTTTTACCTCACTAATCAATTATTATGCATGCACTAAAAAAATTTTGGTATAAAAATTTTAGTGCACTAATCAAAATGGAACAATCAAATGCATATTAATCAAGGGATTCCTGTATACTTTTTCAAAAAAAAAAAAAAAAAAAAAACGATTTTCAATTACTATCATTAAATTGAAAAATGTTTTACCTCACTAATCAATTATTATGCATGCACTAAAAAATTTTGGTATAAAAATTTTAGTGCACTAATCAAAAAATGGAACAATCAAATGCATATTAATCAAGGGATTCCTGTATACTTTTCAAAAAAAAAAAAAAACGATTTTCAATTACTATCATTAAATTGAAAAATGTTTTACCTCACTAATCAATTATTATGCATGCACTAAAAAAATTTTGGTATAAAAATTTTAGTGCACTAATCAAAAATGGAACAATCAAATGCATATTAATCAAGGGATTCCTGTATACTTTTCAAAAAAAAAAAAAAAAAAAAACGATTTTCAATTACTATCATTAAATTGAAAAATGTTTCTCTCACTAATCAATTATTATGCATGCACTAAAAAAAATTTTGGTATAAAAATTTTAGTGCACTAATCAAATGGAACAATCAAATGCATATTAATCAAGGATTCCTGTATACTTTTCAAAAAAAAAAAAAAAAAAAAACGATTTTCAATTACTATCATTAAATTGAAAAATATTTTACCTCACTAATCAATTATTATGCATGCACTAAAAAAAATTTTTGGTATAAAAATTTTAGTGCACTAATCAAAAATGGAACAATCAAATGCATATTAATCAGGGATTCCTGTATACTTTTCAAAAAAAAAAAAAAAAAAAACGATTTTCAATTACTATCATTAAATTGAAAAATGTTTTACCTCACTAATCAATTATTATGCATGCACTAAAAAAAATTTTGGTATAAAAATTTTAGTGCACTAATCAAAAATGGAACAATCAAATGCATATTAATCAAAGGGATTCCTGTATACTTTTCAAAAAAAAAAAAAAAAAAAAAAACGATTTTCAATTACTATCATTAAATTGAAAAATGTTTTACCTCACTAATCAATTATTATGCATGCACTAAAAAAATTTTGGTATAAAAATTTTAGTGCACTAATCAAAAAATGGAACAATCAAATGCATATTAATCAAGGGATTCCTGTATACTTTTCAAAAAAAAAAAAAAAAAAAACGATTTTCAATTACTATCATTAAATTGAAAAATGTTTTACCCACTCACTAATCAATTATTATGCATGCACTAAAAAATTTTGGTATAAAAATTTTAGTGCACTAATCAAAATGGAACAATCAAATGCATATTAATCAAGGGATTCCTGTATACTTTTCAAAAAAAAAAAAAAAAAAAAACGATTTTCAATTACTATCATTAAATTGAAAAATGTTTTACCTATAATCAATTATTATGCATGCACTAAAATTTTGGTATAAAAATTTTAGTGCACTAATCAAAAATGGAACAATCAAATGCATATTAATCCAGGGATTCCTGTATACTTTTCAAAAAAAAAAAAAAAAAAAAAACGATTTTCAATTACTATCATTAAATTGAAAAATGTTTCTCACTAATCAATTATTATGCATGCACTAAAATTTTGGTATAAAAATTTTAGTGCACTAATCAAAAAATAGAACAAATCAAATGCATATTAATCAAAGGGATTCCTGTATACTTTTCAAAAAAAAAAAAAAAAAAAAAAAAAAAAACGATTTTCAATTACTATCATTAAATTGAAAAATGTTTTACCTCACTAATCAATTATTATGCATGCACTAAAAAAATTTTGGTATAAAAATTTTAGTGCACTAATCAAAAATGGAACAATCAAATGCATATTAATCAAGGGATTCCTGTATACTTTTCAAAAAAAAAAAAAAAAAAAAAAAACGATTTTCAATTACTATCATTAATTGAAAAATGTTTTACCTCACTAATCAATTATTATGCATGCACTAAAAAATTTTGGTATAAAAATTTTAGTGCACTAATCAAAAATGGAACAATCAAATGCATATTAATCAAGGGATTCCTGTATACTTTTCAAAAAAAAAAAAAAAAAAACGATTTTCAATTACTATCATTAAATTGAAAAATGTTTTACTACTCACTAATCAATTATTATGCATGCACTAAAAATTTTGGTATAAAAATTTTAGTGCACTAATCAAAAATGGAACAATCAAATGCATATTAATCAAGGGATTCCTGTATACTTTTCAAAAAAAAAAAAAAAAACGATTTTCAATTACTATCATTAAATTGAAAAATGTTTTACCTCACTAATCAATTATTATGCATGCACTAAAAAAATTTTGGTATAAAAATTTTGAGTGCACTAATGGAACAATCAAATGCATATTAATCAAGGGATTCCTGTATACTTTTCAAAAAAAAAAAAAAAAAAAACGATTTTCAATTACTATCATTAAATTGAAAAATGTTTTACCTCACTAATCAATTATTATGCATGCACTAAAAAATTTTGGTATAAAAATTTTAGTGCACTAATCAAAAATGAACAATCGGCCATATTAATCAAGGGATTCCTGTATACTTTTCAAAAAAAAAAAAAAAAAAAAAAACGATTTTCAGTTACTATCATTAAATTGAAAAATGTTTTACCTCACTAATCAATTATTATGCATGCACTAAAAAAATTTTGGTATAAAAATTTTAGTGCACTAATCAAAAATGGAACAATCAAATGCATATTAATCAAGGGATTCCTGTATACTTTTCAAAAAAAAAAAAAAAAAAAACGATTTTCAATTACTATCATTAAATTGAAAAATGTTTTACCTCACTAATCAATTATTATGCATGCACTAAAAAATTTTGGTATAAAAATTTTAGTGCACTAATCAAATGGAACAATCAAATGCATATTAATCAAGGGGTCCTGTATACTTTTTCAAAAAAAAAAAAAAAAAAAAAACGATTTTCAGTTACTATCATTAAATTGAAAAATGTTTTACCTCACTAATCAATTATTATGCATGCACTAAAAAATTTTGGTATAAAAATTTTAGTGCACTAATCAAAAATGGAACAATCAAATGCATATTAATCAAGGGATTCCTGTATACTTTTCAAAAAAAAAAAAAAAAAAAAAAAACGATTTTCAATTACTATCATTAAATTGAAAAATGTTTTACCTCACTAATCAATTATTATGCATGCACTAAAAAAATTTTGGTATAAAAATTTTAGTGCACTAATCAAAAATGGAACAATCAAATGCATATTAATCAAGGGATTCCTGTATACTTTTCAAAAAAAAAAAAAAAAAAAAACGATTTTCAATTACTATCATTAAATTGAAAAATGTTTTACCTCACTAATCAATTATTATGCATGCACTAAAAAAATTTTGGTATAAAAATTTTAGTGCACTAATCAAAAATGGAACAATCAAATGCGCATATTAATCCAAGGGATTCCTGTATACTTTTCAAAAAAAAAAAAAAAAAAAAAACGATTTTCAATTACTATCATTAAATTGAAAAATGTTTTACCTCACTAATCAATTATTATGCATGCACTAAAAAAATTTTGGTATAAAAATTTTAGTGCACTAATCAAAAATGGAACAATCAAATGCATATTAATCAAGGGATTCCTGTATACTTTCAAAAAAAAAAAAAAAAACGATTTTCAATTACTATCATTAAATTGAAAAATGTTTTACCTCACTAATCAATTATTATGCATGCACTAAAAAAATTTTGGTATAAAAATTTTAGTGCACTAATCAAAAATGGAACAATCAAATGCATATTAATCAAGGGATTCCTGTATACTTTTCAAAAAAAAAAAAAAAAAAAAAAACGTTTCAATTACTATCATTAAATTGAAAAATGTTTTACCTCACTAATCAATTATTATGCATGCACTAAAAAAATTTTGGTATAAAATTTTAGTGCACTAATCAAAAATGGAACAATCAAATGCATATTAATCAAGGGATTCCTGTATACTTTTCAAAAAAAAAAAAAAAAAAAACGATTTTCAATTACTATCATTAAATTGAAAAATGTTTTACACTCACTAATCAATTATTATGCATGCACTAAAAAAATTTTGGTATAAAAATTTTAGTGCACTAATCAAAAATGGAACAATCAAATGCATATTAATCAAGGGATTCCTGTATACTTTTCAAAAAAAAAAAAAAACGATTTTCAATTACTATCATTAAATTGAAAAATGTTTTACCTCACTAATCAATTATTATGCATGCACTAAAAAAAATTTTGGTATAAAAATTTTAGTGCACTAATCAAAAATGGAACAATCAAATGCATATTAATCAAGGGATTCCTGTATACTTTTCAAAAAAAAAAAAAAAAAAACGATTTTCAATTACTATCATTAAATTGAAAAATGTTTTACCTCACTAATCAATTATTATGCATGCACTAAAAATTTTGGTATAAAAATTTTAGTGCACTAATCAAAAATGGAACAATCAAATGCATATTAATCAAGGGATTCCTGTATACTTTTCAAAAAAAAAAAAAAAAAAAAAAACGATTTTCAATTACTATCATTAAATTGAAAAATGTTTTTTACCTCACTAATCAATTATTATGCATGCACTAAAATTTTGGTATAAAAATTTTAGTGCACTAATCAAAAATGGAACAATCAAATGCATATTAATCAAGGGATTCCTGTATACTTTTCAAAAAAAAAAAAAAAAAAAAAAAAAAAAACGATTTTCAATTACTATCATTAAATTGAAAAATGTTTTACCTCACTAATCAATTATTATGCATGCACTAAAAAAATTTTGGTATAAAAATTTTAGTGCACTAATCAAAAATGGAACAATCAAATGCATATTAATCAAGGGATTCCTGTATACTTCAAAAAAAAAAAAAAAAAAAAAAAAAAAAACGATTTTCAATTACTATCATTAAATTGAAAAATGTTTTACCTCACTAATCAATTATTATGCATGCACTAAAAAAAATTTTTTGGTATAAAATTTTAAAATTTTTACTAATCAAAAAATGGAACAATCAAATGCATATTAATCAAGGGATTCCTGTATACTTTTCAAAAAAAAAAAAAACGATTTTCAATTACTATCATTAAATTGAAAAATGTTTTACACACTCATAATCAATTATTATGCATGCACTAAAAATTTTGGTATAAAAATTTTGAATTGCACTGTCAAAAATGGAACAATCAAATGCATATTAATCAAGGGATTCCTGTATACTTTTCAAAAAAAAAAAAAAAAAAAAAAAACGATTTTCAATTACTATCATTAAATTGAAAAATGTTTTTTTCATAATCAATTATTATGCATGCACTAAAAAAAATTTTGGTATAAAAATTTTTGAAATTTTGTCAAATGGAACAATCAAATGCATATTAATCAAGGGATTCCTGTATACTTTTCAAAAAAAAAAAAAAAAAAAAAAAACGATTTTCAATTACTATCATTAAATTGAAAAATGTTTTACCTCACTAATCAATTATTATGCATGCACTAAAAAAATTTTGGTATAAAAATTTTAGTGCACTGTCAAAAATGGAACAATCAAATGCATATTAATCAAGGGATTCCTGTATACTTTTCAAAAAAAAAAAAAAAAAAAAAAAAAACGATTTTCAATTACTATCATTAAATTGAAAAATGTTCTACTCACTAATCAATTATTATGCATGCACTAAAAAAATTTTGGTATAAAAATTTTAGTGCACTAATCAAAAATGGAACAATCAAATGCATATTAATCAAGGGATTCCTGTATACTTTTCAAAAAAAAAAAAAAAAAAAAAACGATTTTCAATTACTATCTTAAATTGAAAAATGTTTTACCTCACTAATCAATTATTATGCATGCACTAAAAAAAATTTTGGTATAAATTTTTAGTACTTTTCATCAAAAAATGGAACAATCAAATGCATATTAATCAAGGGATTCCTGTATACTTTTCAAAAAAAAAAAAAACGATTTTCAATTACTATCATTAAATTGAAAAATGTTTTACCTCACTAATCAATTATTATGCATGCACTAAAAAAAATTTTGGTATAAAAATTTTAGTGCACTAATCAAAAATGGAACAATCAAATGCATATTAATCAAGGGATTCCTGTATACTTTTCAAAAAAAAAAAAAAACGATTTTCAATTACTATCATTAAATTGAAAAATGTTTTACCTCATAATCAATTATTATGCATGCACTAAAAAAATTTTGGTATAAAATTTTAGTGCACTAATCAAAAATGGAACAATCAAATGCATATTAATCAAAGGGATTCCTGTATACTTTTCAAAAAAAAAAAAACGATTTTCAATTACTATCATTAAATTGAAAAAATGTTTTACCTCACTAATCAATTATTATGCATGCACTAAAAAAATTTTGAAATTAAAAAATTTTGATTATAATCAAAAATGGAACAATCAAATGCATATTAATCAAAGTTCCTGTATACTTTTCAAAAAAAAAAAAAAACGATTTTCAATTACTATCATTAAATTGAAAAATGTTTTACCTCACTAATCAATTATTATGCATGCACTAAAAAAAAATTTTGGTATAAAAATTTTTAGTGCACTAATCAAAATGGAACAATCAAATGCATATTAATCGAGGATTCCTGTATACTTTTCAAAAAAAAAAAACGATTTTCAATTACTATCATTAAATTGAAAAATGTTTTACCTCACTAATCAATTATTATGCATGCACTAAAAAAATTTTGGTATAAAAATTTTAGTGCACTAATCAAAAATGGAACAATCAAATGCATATTAATCAAGGGATTCCTGTATACTTTTCAAAAAAAAAAAAAAACGATTTTCAATTACTATCATTAAAATTGAAAAATGTTTTACCTCACTAATCAATTATTATGCATGCACTAAAAAAAATTTTGGTATAAAAATTTTAGTGCACTAATCAAAAATGGAACAATCAAATGCATATTAATCAAGGGATTCCTGTATACTTTTCAAAAAAAAAAAAAACGATTTTCAATTACTATCATTAAATTGAAAAATGTTTTACCTCATAATCAATTATTATGCATGCACTAAAAAAAATTTTGGTATAAATTTTAGTGCACTAATCAAAAATGGAACAATCAAATGCATATTAATCAAGGGATTCCTGTATACTTTTCAAAAAAAAAAAAAAAAAAAAAAAAACGATTTTCAATTACTATCATTAAATTGAAAAATGTTTTTCCTACACTAATCAATTATTATGCATGCACTAAAAAAATTTTGGGTATAAAATTTTAGTGCACTAATCAAAAATGGAACAATCAAATGCATATTAATCAAGGGATTCCTGTATACTTTTCAAAAAAAAAAAAAAACGATTTTCAATTACTATCATTAAATTGAAAAATGTTTTACCTCACTAATCAATTATTGTATTTTCAAAAAATTTTAGAATTATAAAAATTTTAGTGCACTAATCAAAAATGGAACAATCAAATGCATATTAGTAAAGGGATTCCTGTATACTTTTCAAAAAAAAAAAAGATTTTCAATTACTATCATTAAATTGAAAAATGTTTTACCTCACTAATCAATTATTATGCATGCACTAAAAAAATTTTGGTATAAAAATTTTAGTGCATAATCAAAAAAATGGAACAATCAAATGCATATTAATCAGAGTTCTTTGTATACTTTTCAAAAAAAAAAAAAAAAAAACGATTTTCAATTACTATCATTAAATTGAAAAATGTTTTACCTCACTAATCAATTATTATGCATGCACTAAAAAAATTTTGGTATAAATTTTAGTGCACTAATCAAAAATGGAACAATCAAATACATATTAATCAAAGGGATTCCTGTATACTTTTCAAAAAAAAAAAAAAAAAAAGCCCGATTTTCAATTACTATCATTAAATTGAAAAATGTTTTACCTCACTAATCAATTATTATGCATGCACTAAAAAAAATTTTGGTATAAAATTTTAGTGCACTAATCAAATGGAACAATCAAATGCATATTAATCAAAGGGATTCTGTATACTTTTCAAAAAAAAAAAAAAAAAAAAAAACGATTTTTCATTACTATCATTAAATTGAAAAATGTTTTTACCTCACTAATCAATTATTATGCATGCACTAAAAAAATTTTGGTATAAAAATTTTAGTGCACTAATCAAAAATGGAACAATCAAATGCATATTAATCAAGGGATTCACTGTATACTTTTCAAAAAAAAAAAAAAAAAAAAACGATTTTCAATTACTATCATTAAATTGAAAAATGTTTTACCTCACCTAATCAATTATTATGCATGCACTAAAAAATTTTGGTAGCAAATTTTAGTGCACTAATCAAAAATGGAACAATCAAATGCATATTAATCAAGGGATTCCTGTATACTTTTCAAAAAAAAAAAAAAAACACGATTTTTCAATTACTATCATTAAAATTGAAAAATGTTTTACCTCACTAATCAATTATTATGCATGCACTAAAAAAATTTTGGTATAAAATTTTGAAATTTTTTAATCAAAAATGGAACAATCAAATGCATATTAATCAAAGGGATTCCTGTATACTTTTCAAAAAAAAAAAAACGATTTTCAATTACTATCATTAAATTGAAAAATGTTTTACCTCACTAATCAATTATTATGCATGCACTAAAAAAATTTTGAGTATAAAAATTTTAGTGCACTAATCAAAAATGGAACAATCAAAATGCATATTAATCAAAGGGATTCCTGTATACTTTCAAAAAAAAAAAAAAACGATTTTCAATTACTATCATTAAATTGAAAAATGTTTTACCTCACTAATCAATTATTATGCATGCACTAAAAAAATTTTGGTATAAAAATTTTAGTGCACTAATCAAAAATGGAACAATCAAATGCATATTAATCAAGGGATTCCTGTATACTTTTCAAAAAAAAAAAAAACGATTTTCAATTACTATCATTAAATTGAAAAATGTTTTACCTCACTAATCAATTATTATGCATGCACTAAAAAAAAAATTTTGGTATAAAAATTTTAGTGCACTAATCAAAAATGGAACAATCAAATGCATATTAATCAAGGGATTCCTGTATACTTTTCAAAAAAAAAAAAAAACGATTTTTCAATTACTATCATTAAATTGAAAAATGTTTTACCTCACTAATCAATTATTATGCATGCACTAAAAAAAATTTTGGTATAAAAATTTTAGTGCACTAATCAAAAATGGAACAATCAAATGCATATTAATCAAGGGATTTCCTGTATACTTTTTCAAAAAAAAAAAAAAAACGATTTTCAATTACTATCATTAAATTGAAAAATGTTTTACCTCACTAATCAATTATTATGCATGCACTAAAAAAATTTTGGTATAAAAATTTTAGTGCACTAATCAAAAATGGAACAATCAAATGCATATTAATCAAAGGGATTCCTGTATACTTTTCAAAAAAAAAAAAAAAACGATTTTCAATTACTATCCATTAAATTGAAAAACACCCTCACTAATCAATTATTATGCATGCACTAAAAAAATTTTGGTATAAAAATTTTAGTGCACTAATCAAAAATGGAACAATCAAATGCATATTAATCAAGGGATTCCTGTATACTTTTCAAAAAAAAAAAAAAACGATTTTCAATTACTATCATTAAATTGAAAAATGTTTTACCTCACTAATCAATTATTATGCATGCACTAAAAAAATTTTGGTATAAAATTTTAGTGCACTAATCAAAAATGGAACAATCAAATGCATATTAATCAAGGGATTCCTGTATACTTTTCAAAAAAAAAAAAAAAACGATTTTCAATTACTATCATTAAATTGAAAAATGTTTTACCTCACTAATCAGGTAGTATTATGCATGCACTAAAAAAATTTTTATAAAATTTTGCAATTGCACTAATCAAAAATGGAACAATCAAATGCATATTAATCAAGGGATTCCTGTATACTTTTCAAAAAAAAAAAAAACGATTTTCAATTACTATCATTAAATTGAAAAATGTTTTACCTCACTAATCAATTATTATGCATGCACTAAAAAAATTTTGGTATAAAATTTTAGTGCACTAATCAAAAATGGAACAATCAAAATGCATATTAATCAAGTTCCTGTATACTTTTCAAAAAAAAAAAAAAAACGATTTTCAATTACTATCATTAAATTGAAAAATGTTTTACCTCACTAATCAATTATTATGCATGCACTAAAAAATTTTGGTATAAAAATTTTAGTGCACTAATCAAAAATGGAACAATCAAATGCATATTAATCAAGGGATTCCTGTATACTTTTCAAAAAAAAAAAAAAAAAAAAAAAAACGATTTTCAATTACTATCATTAAATTGAAAAATGTTTTTTACCTCACTAATCAATTATTATGCATGCACTAAAAAAATTTTGGTATAAAAATTTTGAGTGCACTAATCAAAAATGGAACAATCAAATGCATATTAATCAAGGGATTCCTGTATACTTTTCAAAAAAAAAAAAAAAAAAAAACGATTTTCAATTACTATCATTAAATTGAAAAATGTTTTACTCACTAATCAATTATTATGCATGCACTAAAAATTTTGGTATAAAAAATTTTAGTGCACTAATCAAAAATGGAACAATCAAATGCATATTAATCAAGGGATTCCTGTATACTTTTCAAAAAAAAAAAAAAAAAAAAAAAAAACGATTTTCAATTACTATCATTAAATTGAAAAATGTTTTACCTCACTAATCAATTATTATGCATGCACTAAAAAAATTTTGGTATAAAAATTTTAGTGCACTAATCAAAAATGGAACAATCAAATGCATATTAATCAAGGGATTCCTGTATACTTTTCAAAAAAAAAAAAAAAAAAAACGATTTTCAATTACTATCATTAAATTGAAAAATGTTTTACCTCACTAATCAATTATTGCATGCACTAAAAAAATTTTGGTATAAAAATTTTAGTGCACTAATCAAAAAATGGAACAATCAAATGCATATTAATCAAGGGATTCCTGTATACTTTTCAAAAAAAAAAAAAAACGATTTTCAATTACTATCATTAAATTGAAAAATGTTTTACCTCACTAATCAATTATTATGCATGCACTAAAAAAAATTTTGGTATAAAAATTTTAGTGCACTAATCAAAAATGGAACAATCAAATGCATATTAATCAAGGGATTCCTGTATACTTTCAAAAAAAAAAAAAAAAAAAAACGATTTTCAATTACTATCATTAAATTGAAAAATGTTTTACCTCACTAATCAATTATTATGCATGCACTAAAAAAATTTTGGTATAAATTTTTAGTGCACTAATCAAAAATGGAACAATCAAATGCATATTAATCAAGGGATTCCTGTATACTTTTCAAAAAAAAAAAAAAAAAAAAAACGATTTTCAATTACTATCATTAAATTGAAAAATGTTTTACCTCACTAATCAATTATTATGCATGCACTAAAAAAAATTTTGGTATAAAAATTTTAGTGCACTAATCCAAAAAATGGAACAATCAAGTGCATATTAATCAAGGGATTCCTGTATACTTTTCAAAAAAAAAAAAAAAAAAAAAAAACGATTTTCAATTACTATCATTAAATTGAAAAATGTTTTGCCTCACTAATCAATTATTATGCATGCACTAAAAAAAATTTTGGTATAAAAATTTTAGTGCACTAATCAAAAATGGAACAATCAAATGCATATTAATCAAGGGATTCCTGTATACTTTTCAAAAAAAAAAAAAAAAAAAACGATTTTCAATTACTATCATTAAATTGAAAAATGTTTTACCCTCACTAATCAATTATTATGCATGCACTAAAAAAATTTTGGTATAAAAATTTTAGTGCACTAATCAAAAATGGAACAATCAAATGCATATTAATCAAGGGATTCCTGTATACTTTTCAAAAAAAAAAAAAAAAAAAAAAAACGATTTTCAATTACTATCATTAAATTGAAAAATGTTTTACCTCACTAATCAATTATTATGCATGCACTAAAAAAATTTTGGTATAAAAATTTTAGTGCACTAATCAAAAATGGAACAATCAAATGCATATTAATCAAGGGATTCTGTATACTTTTCAAAAAAAAAAAAAAAAAAAAAACGATTTTCAATTACTATCATTAAATTGAAAAATGTTTTACCTCACTAATCAATTATTATGCATGCACTAAAAAAATTTTGGTATAAGAAATTTTAGTGCACTAATCCAAAATGGAACAATCAAATGCATATTAATCAAGGGATTCCTGTATACTTTTCAAAAAAAAAAAAAAAAAAAACGATTTTCAATTACTATCATTAAATTGAAAATGTTTTACCTCACTAATCAATTATTATGCATGCACTAAAAAAAATTTTGGTATAAAAATTTTAGTGCACTAATCAAATGGAACAATCAAATGCATATTAATCAAGGGATTCCTGTATACTTTTCAAAAAAAAAAAAAAAAAAAAAAAACGATTTTTCAATTACTATCATTAAATTGAAAAATGTTTTACCTCACTAATCAATTATTATGCATGCACTAAAAAATTTTGGTATAAAATTTTTAGTGCACTAATCAAAAATGGAACAATCAAATGCATATTAATCAAGGGATTCCTGTATACTTTTCAAAAAAAAAAAAAAAAAAAAAAAACGATTTTCAATTACTATCATTAAATTGAAAAATGTTTTACCTCACTAATCAATTATTATGCATGCACTAAAAAAAAATTTTGGTATAAAAATTTTAGTGCACTTATCAAATGGAACAATCAAATGCATATTAATCAAGGGATTCCTGTATACTTTTCAAAAAAAAAAAAAAAAAAAAAAAAACGATTTTCAATTACTATCATTAAATTGAAAAATGTTTTACCTCACTAATCAATTATTATGCATGCACTAAAAAAAATTTTGGTATAAAAATTTTAGTGCACTAATCAAAAATGGAACAATCAAATGCATATTAATCAAGGGATTCCTGTATACTTTTCAAAAAAAAAAAAAACGATTTTCAATTACTATCATTAAATTGAAAAATGTTTTACCTCACTAATCAATTATTATGCATGCACTAAAAAAATTTTGGTATAAAAATTTTAGTGCACTAATCAAAAATGGAACAATCAAATGCATATTAATCAAGGGATTCCTGTATACTTTTCAAAAAAAAAAAAAAAAAAAAAAAAAACGATTTTCAATTACTATCATTAAATTGAAAAATGTTTTACCTCACTAATCAATTATTATGCATGCACTAAAAAAATTTTGGTATAAAAATTTTTAGTGCACTAATCAAAAATGGAACAATCAAATGCATATTAATCAAGGGATTCCTGTATACTTTTCAAAAAAAAAAAAAAAAAAAAAACGATTTTCAATTACTATCATTAAATTGAAAAATGTTTTACCTCACTAATCAATTATTATGCATGCACTAAAAAATTTTGGTATAAAAATTTTAGTGCACTAATCAAATGGAACAATCAAATGCATATTAATCAAGGGATTCCTGTATACTTTTTCAAAAAAAAAAAAAAAAAAAAAACGATTTTCAATTACTATCATTAAATTGAAAAATGTTTTACCTCACTAATCAATTATTATGCATGCTAAAAATTTTGGTATAAAAATTTTAGTGCACTAATCAAAAATGGAACAATCAAATGCATATTAATCAAGGGATTCCTGTATACTTTTCAAAAAAAAAAAAAAAAAAAAAACGATTTTTCAATTACTATCATTAAATTGAAAAATGTTTTACCTCACTAATCAATTATTATGTATGCATGCACTAAAAAAAAATTTTGGTATAAAAATTTTAGTGCACTAATCAAAAATGGAACAATCAAATGCATATTAATCAAGGATTCCTGTATACTTTTCAAAAAAAAAAAAAAAAAAAAAAAAACGATTTTCAATTACTATCATTAAATTGAAAAATGTTTTACCTCACTAATCAATTATTATGCATGCACTAAAAAATTTTGGTATAAAAATTTTAGTGCACTAATCAAAAATGGAACAATCAAATGCATATTAATCAAGGGATTCCTGTATACTTTTCAAAAAAAAAAAAAAAAAAAAAAACGATTTTCAATTACTATCATTAAATTGAAAAATGTTTTTTTCACCTCACTAATCAATTATTATGCATGCACTAAAAAATTTTGGTATAAAAATTTTGGTACTAATCAAAAATGGAACAATCAAATGCATATTAATCAAGGGATTCCTGTATACTTTTCCAAAAAAAAAAAAAAAAAAAACGATTTTCAATTACTATCATTAAATTGAAAAATGTTTTACCTCACTAATCAATTATTATGCATGCACTAAAAAATTTTGGTATAAAAATTTTAGTGCACTAATCAAAAATGGAACAATCAAATGCATATTAATCAAAGGGATTCCTGTATACTTTTCAAAAAAAAAAAAAAAACGATTTTCAATTACTATCATTAAATTGAAAAATGTTTTACCTCACTAATCAATTATTATGCATGCACTAAAAAAATTTTGGTATAAAAATTTTAGTGCACTAATCAAAAATGGAACAATCAAATGCATATTAATCAGGGATTCCTGTATACTTTTCAAAAAAAAAAAAAAAAAAAAAAAAACGATTTTCAATTACTATCATTAAATTGAAAAATTGCGCCTCACTAATCAATTATTATGCATGCACTAAAAAAAATTTTGGTATAAAAATTTTAGTGCACTAATCAAAAATGGAACAATCAAATGCATATTAATCAAGGGATTCCTGTATACTTTCAAAAAAAAAAAAAAAAAAAAACGATTTTCAATTACTATCATTAAATTGAAAAATGTTTTACCTCACTAATCAATTATTATGCATGCACTAAAAAAATTTTGGTATAAAAATTTTAGTGCACTAATCAAAAATGGAACAATCAAATGCATATTAATCAAGGGATTCCTGTATACTTTTCAAAAAAAAAAAAAAAAAAAAACGATTTTCAATTACTATCATTAGGGTGAAAAATGTTTTACCTCACTAATCAATTATTATGCATGCACTAAAAAAATTTTGGTATAAAAATTTTAGTGCACTAATCAAAAATGGAACAATCAAATGCATATTAATCAAGGGATTCCTGTATACTTTTCAAAAAAAAAAAAAAAAAAAAAAAAAAAACGATTTTCAATTACTATCATTAAATTGAAAAATGTTTTACCTCACTAATCAATTATTATACATGCACTAAAAAAATTTTTGGTATAAAAATTTTTAGTGCACTAATCAAAAATGGAACAATCAAATGCATATTAATCAAGGGATTCCATATTATGCTACTTTTCAAAAAAAAAAAAAAAAAAAAAAAAAACGATTTTCAATTACTATCATTAAATTGAAAAATGTTTTACCTCACTAATCAATTATTATGCATGCATAAAAAAATTTTGGTATAAAAATTTTAGTGCACTAATCAAAAATGGAACAATCAAATGCATATTAATCAAGGATTCCTGTATACTTTTCAAAAAAAAAAAAAAAAAAAAAAAAAACGATTTTCAATTACTATATTAAATTGAAAAATGTTTTACCTCACTAATCAATTATTATGCATGCACTAAAAAAAATTTTGGTATAAAAATTTTAGTGCCTAATCAAAATGGAACAATCAAATGCATATTAATCAAGGGATTCCTGTATACTTTTCAAAAAAAAAAAAAAAAAAAAAACGATTTTCAATTACTATCATTAAATTGAAAAATGTTTTGCCTCACTAATCAATTATTATGCATGCACTAAAAAAAAATTTTTGGTATAAAAATTTTAGTGCACTAATCAAATGGAACAATCAAATGCATATTAATCAAGGGATTCCTGTATACTTTTTCAAAAAAAAAAAAAAACGATTTTCAATTACTATCATTAAATTGAAAAATGTTTTACCTCACTAATCAATTATTATGCATGCACTAAAAAAATTTTGGTATAAAAATTTTAGTGCACTAATCAAAAATGGAACAATCAAATGCATATTAATCAAAGAAAGTTCCTGTATACTTTTCAAAAAAAAAAAAAAAAAAAAAAACGATTTTCAATTACTATCATTAAATTGAAAAATGTTTTACCTCACTAATCAATTATTATGCATGCACTAAAAAAATTTTTTGGTATAAAAATTTTAGTGCACTAATCAAAAATGGAACAATCAAATGCATATTAATCAAGGGATTCCTGTATACTTTTCAAAAAAAAAAAAAAAAAAAAAACGATTTTCAATTACTATCATTAAATTGAAAAATGTTTTACCTCACTAATCAATTATTATGCATGCACTAAAAATTTTGGTATAAAAATTTTAGTGCACTAGCTCAAAATGGAACAATCAAATGCATATTAATCAAAGGGATTCTAGCATACTTTCAAAAAAAAAAAAAAAAAAAACGATTTTCAATTACTATCATTAAATTGAAAAATGTTTTACCTCACTAATCAATTATTATGCATGCACTAAAAAAATTTTGGTATAAAAATTTTAGTGCACTAATCAAAAATGGAACAATCAAATGCATATTAATCAAGGGATTCCTGTATACTTTTCAAAAAAAAAAAAAAAAAAAAAAAAAACGATTTTCAATTACTATCATTAAATTGAAAAATGTTTTACCTCACTAATCAATTATTATGTGCACTAAAAAAATTTTGAGCAAAAATTTTAGTGCACTAATCAAAATGGAACAATCAAATGCATATTAATCAAGGGATTCCTGTATACTTTTCAAAAAAAAAAAAAAAAAACGATTTTCAATTACTATCATTAAATTGAAAAATGTTTTACCTCACTAATCAATTATTATGCATGCACTAAAAAAATTTTGGTATAAAAATTTTAGTGCACTAATCAAAAATGGAACAATCAAATGCATATTAATCAAAGGGGATTCCTGTATACTTTTCAAAAAAAAAAAAAAAAAAAAAAAAAACGATTTTCAATTACTATCATTTAAATTGAAAAATGTTTTACCTCACTAATCAATTATTATGCATGCACTAAAAAAAATTTTGGTATAAAAATTTTAGTGCACTAATCAAAAATGGAACAATCAAATGCATATTAATCAAGGGATTCCTGTATACTTTTCAAAAAAAAAAAAAAAAAAAAAAAAACGATTTTCAATTACTATCATTAAATTGAAAAATGTTTTACCTCACTAATCAATTATTATGCATGCACTAAAAAAATTTTGGTATAAAAATTTTAGTGCACTAATCAAAAATGGAACAATCAAATGCATATTAATCAAGGGATTCCTGTATACTTTTCAAAAAAAAAAAAAAAAAAAAAAAAACGATTTTCAATTACTATCATTAAATTGAAAAATGTTTTACCTCACTAATCAATTATTATGCATGCACTAAAAAAATTTTGGTATAAAAATTTTGGTGCACTAATCAAAAATGGAACAATCAAATGCATATTAATCAAGGGATTCCTGTATACTTTTCAAAAAAAAAAAAAAAAAAAAAAAACGATTTTCAATTACTATCATTAAATTGAAAAATGTTTTACCTCACTAATCAATTATTATGCATGCACTAAAAAAAATTTTGGTATAAAAATTTTAGTGCACTAATCAAAAATGGAACAATCAAATGCATATTAATCAAGGGATTCCCGTATACTTTTCAAAAAAAAAAAAAAAAAAACGATTTTCAATTACTATCATTAAATTGAAAAATGTTTTACCTCACTAATCAATTATTATGCATGCACTAAAAAAAATTTTGGTATAAAAATTTTGTGCACTAATCAAAAATGGAACAATCAAATGCATATTAATCAGGGATTCCTGTATACTTTTCAAAAAAAAAAAAAAAAAAACGATTTTCAATTACTATCATTAAATTGAAAAATGTTTTACCTCACTAATCAATTATTATGCATGCACTAAAATTTTGGTATAAAATTTTAGTGCACTAATCAAAATGGAACAATCAAATGCATATTAATCAAAGGGATTCCTGTATACTTTTCAAAAAAAAAAAAAAAAAAAAAAAAACGATTTTCAATTACTATCATTAAATTGAAAAATGTTTTACCTCACTAATCAATTATTATGCATGCACTAAAAAAATTTTGGTATAAAAATTTTAGTGCACTAATCAAATGGAACAATCAAATGCATATTAATCAAGGGATTCCTGTATACTTTTCAAAAAAAAAAAAAAAAAACGATTTTCAATTACTATCATTAAATTGAAAAATGTTTTGCACCTCACTAATCAATTATTATGCATGCACTAAAAAAATTTTGGTATAAAATTTTAGTGCACTAATCAAATGGAACAATCAAATGCATATTAATCAAGGGATTCCTGTATACTTTTCAAAAAAAAAAAAAAAAAAAACGATTTTCAATTACTATCATTAAATTGAAAAATGTTTTTCTCACTAATCAATTATTATGCATGCACTAAAAAAAATTTTGGTATAAAAATTTTAGTGCACTAATCAAAAATGGAACAATCAAATGCATATTAATCAAAGGGATTCCTGTATACTTTTCAAAAAAAAAAAAAAAAAAAAACGATTTTCAATTACTATCATTAAATTGAAAAATGTTTTACCTCACTAATCAATTATTATGCATGCACTAAAAAAATTTTGGTATAAAAATTTTAGTGCACTAATCAAAAATGGAACAATCAAATGCATATTAATCAAGGGATTCCTGTATACTTTTCAAAAAAAAAAAAAAAAAAAAAAAACGATTTTCAATTACTATCATTAAATTGAAAAATGTTTTACCTCACTAATCAATTATTATGCATGCACTAAAAAAATTTTGGTATAAAAATTTTAGTGCACTAATCAAAAATGGAACAATCAAATGCATATTAATCAAGGGATTCCTGTATACTTTTCAAAAAAAAAAAAAAAAAAAAAAAAAACGATTTTCAATTACTATCATTAAATTGAAAAATGTTTTACCCTCACTAATCAATTATTATGCATGCATAAAAAAAATTTTGGTATAAAAATTTTAGTGCACTAATCAAAAATGGAACAATCAAATGCATATTAATCAAGGGATTCCTGTATACTTTTCAAAAAAAAAAAAAAAAAAAACGATTTTCAATTACTATCATTAAATTGAAAAATGTTTTACCTCACTAATCAATTATTATGCATGCACTAAAAAAATTTTGGTATAAAAATTTTTAGTGCACTAATCAAAAATGGAACAATCAAATGCATATTAATCAAGGGATTCCTGTATACTTTTCAAAAAAAAAAAAAAAAAAAAAACGATTTTCAATTACTATCATTAAATTGAAAAATGTTTTACCTCACTAATCAATTATTATGCATGCACTAAAAATTTTGGTATAAAATTTTAGTGCACTAATCAAAAATGGAACAATCAAATGCATATTAATCAAGGGATTCCTGTATACTTTTCAAAAAAAAAAAAAAAAAAAAACGATTTTCAATTACTATCATTAAATTGAAAAATGTTTTACCTCACTAATCAATTATTATGCATGCACTAAAAAAAATTTTGGTATAAAAATTTTAGTGCACTAATCAAAAATGGAACAATCAAATGCATATTAATCAAAGGGATTCCTGTATACTTTTCAAAAAAAAAAAAAAAAAAAAAACGATTTTCAATTACTATCATTAAATTGAAAAATGTTTTACCTCACTAATCAATTATTATGCATGCACTAAAAAAATTTTTGGTATAAAAATTTTAGTGCACTAATCAAAAAATGGAACAATCAAATGCATATTAATCAAGGATTCCTGTATACTTTTCAAAAAAAAAAAAAAAAAAAAAAACGATTTTCAATTACTATCATTAAATTGAAAAATGTTTTACCTCACTAATCAATTATTATGCATGCACTAAAAAAATTTTTGGTATAAAAATTTTAGTGCACTAATCAAAAATGGAACAATCAAATGCATATTAATCAAAGGGATTCCTGTATACTTTTCAAAAAAAAAAAAAAAAAAAAAACGATTTTCAATTACTATCATTAAATTGAAAAATGTTTTACCTCACCTAATCAATTATTATGCATGCACTAAAAAAATTTTGGTATAAAAATTTTAGTGCACTAATCAAAAATGGAACAATCAAATGCATATTAATCAAGGGATTCCTGTATACTTTCCAAAAAAAAAAAAAAAAAAAAAACGATTTTCAATTACTATCATTAAATTGAAAAATGTTTTACCTCACTAATCAATTATTATGCATGCACTAAAAATTTTGGTATAAAAATTTTAGTGCACTAATCAAAAATGGAACAATCAAATGCATATTAATCAAGGGATTCCTGTATACTTTTCAAAAAAAAAAAAAAAAAAACGATTTTCAATTACTATCATTAAATTGAAAAATGTTTTACCTCACTAATCAATTATTATGCATGCACTAAAAAAAATTTTGGTATAAAAATTTTAGTGCACTAATCAAAAATGGAACAATCAAATGCATATTAATCAAGGGATTCCTGTATACTTTTCAAAAAAAAAAAAAAAAAAAAAAACGATTTTCAATTACTATCATTAAATTGAAAAATGTTTTACCTCACTAATCAATTATTATGCATGCACTAAAAAAAATTTTGGTATAAAAATTTTAGTGCACTAATCAAAAATGGAACAATCAAATGCATATTAATCAAAGGGATTCCTGTATACTTTTCAAAAAAAAAAAAAAAAAAAAAAAAACGATTTTCAATTACTATCATTAATTGAAAAATGTTTTACCTCACTAATCAATTATTATGCATGCACTAAAAAAATTTTGGTATAAAATTTTAGTGCACTAATCAAAAATGGAACAATCAAATGCATATTAATCAAGGGATTCCTGTATACTTTTCAAAAAAAAAAAAAAAAAAAAAACGATTTTCAATTACTATCATTAAATTGTGTTTTACCCTCACTAATCAATTATTATGCATGCACTAAAAAAAAATTTTTGGTATAAAAATTTTTAGTGCACTAATCAAATGGAACAATCAAATGCATATTAATCAAGGGATTCCTGTATACTTTTCAAAAAAAAAAAAAAAAAAAACGATTTTCAATTACTATCATTAAATTGAAAAATGTTTTACCTCACTAATCAATTATTATGCATGCACTAAAAAATTTTGGTATAAAAATTTTAGTGCACTAATCAAAAATGGAACAATCAAATGCATATTAATCAAGGGATTCCTGTATACTTTTCAAAAAAAAAAAAAAAAACGATTTTCAATTACTATCATTAAATTGAAAAATGTTTTACCTCACTAATCAATTATTATGCACTAAAAAATTTTGGTATAAAAATTTTAGTGCACTAATCAAAAATGGAACAATCAAATGCATATTAATCAAGGGATTCCTGTATACTTTTCAAAAAAAAAAAAAAAAAAAAAAAAACGATTTTCAATTACTATCATTAAATTGAAAAATGTTTTACCTCACTAATCAATTATTATGCATGCACTAAAAAAAATTTTGGTATAAAAATTTTAGTGCATAATCCAAAAATGGAACAATCAAATGCATATTAATCAAGGGATTCCTGTATACTTTCAAAAAAAAAAAAAAAAAAAAAACGATTTTCAATTACTATCATTAAAATTGAAAAATGTTTTACCTCACTAATCAATTATTATGCATGCACTAAAAAAAATTTTGGTATAAAAATTTTTAGTGCACTAATCAAATGGAACAATCAAATGCATATTAATCAAGGGATTCCTGTATACTTTTCAAAAAAAAAAAAAAAAAAAAACGATTTTCAATTACTATCATTAAATTGAAAAATGTTTTACCTCACTAATCAATTATTATGCATGCACTAAAAAAATTTTGGTATAAAAATTTTAGTGCACTAATCAAAAATGGAACAATCAAATGCATATTAATCAAAGGGATTCCTGTATACTTTTCAAAAAAAAAAAAAAAAAAAAAAAAAACGATTTTCAATTACTATCATTAAATTGAAAAATGTTTTACCTCACTAATCAATTATTATGCATGCACTAAAAAAATTTTGGTATAAAAATTTTAGTGCACTAATCAAAAATGGAACAATCAAATGCATATTAATCAAGGGATTCCTGTATACTTTTCAAAAAAAAAAAAAAAAAAAAAAACGATTTTCAATTACTATCATTAAATTGAAAAATGTTTTACCTCACTAATCAATTATTATGCATGCACTAAAAAAATTTTGGTATAAAAATTTTAGTGCACTAATCAAAAATGGAACAATCAAATGCATATTAATCAAAGGGATTCCTGTATACTTTTCAAAAAAAAAAAAAAAAAAAAAACGATTTTCAATTACTATCATTAAATTGAAAAATGTTTTACCTCACTAATCAATTATTATGCATGCACTAAAAAAATTTTGGTATAAAAATTTTAGTGCACTAATCAAAAATGGAACAATCAAATGCATATTAATCAAAAGGGATTCCTGTATACTTTTCAAAAAAAAAAAAAAAAAAAAAAAACGATTTTCAATTACTATCATTAAATTGAAAAATGTTTTACCCTCACTAATCAATTATTATGCATGCACTAAAATTTTGGTATAAAAATTTTAGTGCACTAATCAAAAATGGAACAATCAAATGCATATTAATCAAGGGATTCCTGTATACTTTTCAAAAAAAAAAAAAAAAAAAAAAACGATTTTCAATTACTATCATTAAATTGAAAAATGTTTTACCCTCACTAATCAATTATTATGCATGCACTAAAAAAATTTTGGTATAAAAATTTTGGTGCACTAATCAAAAATGGAACAATCAAATGCATATTAATCAAGGGATTCCTGTATACTTTTCAAAAAAAAAAAAAAAAAAAAAAAAACTTACCCACT
>JBBBDQ010019697.1:0-40088 GCA_037127315.1 Ascarosepion bandense | reverse complement strand
AATGTGTGTGTGTGTGTGTGTGGAGCCCATCGTCATTTTGCCCATGTGCCACTCTGAATGTGTGTGTGTGTGTGTGGAGCCCATCGTCATTTTGCCCATGTGCCACCTCTGAATGTGTGTGTGTGTGTGTGTGGAGCCCATCATTTTGCCCATGTGCCACTCTGAATGTGTGTGTGTGTGTGTGGAGCCCACTGCCATTTTGCCCATGTGCCACTCTGAATGTGTGTGTGTGTGTGGAGCCCATCGTCATTTTGCCCATGTGCCACTCTGAATGTGTGTGTGTGTGTGTGTGGAGCCCACTGGCCATTTTGCCCATGTGCCACTCTGAATGTGTGTGTGTGTGTGTGTGGAGCCCATCGTCATTTTGCCCATGTGCCACTCTGAATGTGTGTGTGTGTGTGTGTGGAGCCCATCGTCATTTTGCCCATGTGCCACTCTGAATGTGTGTGTGTGTGTGTGTGGAGCCCATCGTCATTTGCCCATGTGCCACTCTGAATGTGTGTGTGTGTGTGTGTGTGGAGCCCATCGTCATTTTGCCCATGTGCCACTCTGAATGTGTGTGTGTGTGTGTGTGTGGAGCCCATCGTCATTTTGCCCATGTGCCACTCTGGAATGTGTGTGTGTGTGTGTGTGGAGCCCATCGTCATTTTGCCCATGTGCCACTCTGAATGTGTGTGTGTGTGTGTGTGGAGCCCATCGTCATTTTGCCCATGTGCCACTCTGAATGTGTGTGTGTGTGGAGCCCATCGTCATTTTGCCCATGTGCCACCCCCCAATGTGTGTGTGTGTGTGTGTGGAGCCCATCGTCATTTTGCCCATGTGCCACTCTGAATGTGTGTGTGTGTGTGTGTGGAGCCCATCGTCATTTTGCCCATGTGCCACTCTGAATGTGTGTGTGTGTGTGTGGAGCCCATCGGGTCATTTTGCCCATGTGCCACTCTGAATGTGTGTGTGTGTGTGTGTGAGCCCATCGTCATTTTGCCCATGTGCCACACTCTGAATGTGTGTGTGTGTGTGTGTGGAGCCCATCGTCATTTTGCCCATGTGCCACTCTGAATGTGTGTGTGTGTGTGTGTGGAGCCCATCGTCATTTTGCCCATGTGCCACTCTGAATGTGTGTGTGTGTGTGTGTGGAGCCCATCGTCATTTTGCCCATGTGCCACTCTGAATGTGTGTGTGTGTGTGTGGAGCCCATCGTCATTTTGCCCATGTGCCACTCTGAATGTGTGTGTGTGTGTGTGTGGAGCCCATCGTCATTTTGCCCATGTGCCACTCTGAATGTGTGTGTGTGTGTGTGTGGAGCCCATCGTCATTTTGCCCATGTGCCACTCTGAATGTGTGTGTGTGTGTGTGTGTGGAGCCCATCGTCATTTTGCCCATGTGCCACTCTGGAATGTGTGTGTGTGTGTGTGTGGAGCCCATCGTCATTTTGCCCATGTGCCACTCTGAATGTGTGTGTGTGTGTGTGGAGCCCATCGTCATTTTGCCCATGTGCCACTCTGAATGTGTGTGTGTGTGTGTGTGTGGAGCCCATCGTCATTTTGCCCATGTGCCACTCTGAATGTGTGTGTGTGTGTGTGTGGAGCCCATCGTCATTTTGCCCATGTGCCACTCTGAATGTGTGTGTGTGTGTGTGTGGAGCCATCGTCATTTTGCCCATGTGCCACTCTGAATGTGTGTGTGTGTGTGTGTGGAGCCCATCGTCATTTTGCCCATGTGCCACTCTGAATGTGTGTGTGTGTGTGTGTGGAGCCCATCGGCTACGGCTCATGTGCCACTCTGAATGTGTGTGTGTGTGTGTGTGGAGCCCATCGTCATTTTGCCCATGTGCCACTCTGAATGTGTGTGTGTGTGTGTGTGGAGCCCATCGTCATTTTGCCCATGTGCCACTCTGAATGTGTGTGTGTGTGTGTGTGTGAGCCCACTGCCATTTTGCCCATGTGCCACCTGAATGTGTGTGTGTGTGTGTGTGTGTGGAGCCCATCGTCATTTTGCCCATGTGCCACTCTGAATGTGTGTGTGTGTGTGTGTGTGTGGAGCCCATCGTCATTTTGCCCATGTGCCACTCTGAATGTGTGTGTGTGTGTGTGTGTGTGGAGCCCATCGTCATTTTGCCCATGTGCCACTCTGAATGTGTGTGTGTGTGTGGAGCCCATCGTCATTTTGCCCATGTGCCACTCTGAATGTGTGTGTGTGTGTGTGTGGAGCCCATCGTCATTTTGCCCATGTGCCACTCTGAATGTGTGTGTGTGTGTGTGGAGCCCATCGTCATTTTGCCCATGTGCTACTCTGAATGTGTGTGTGTGTGTGTGTGGAGCCCATCGTCATTTTGCCCATGTGCCACTCTGAATGTGTGTGTGTGTGTGTGTGGAGCCCACTGTCATTTTGCCCATGTGCCACTCTGAATGTGTGTGTGTGTGTGTGGAGCCCATCGTCATTTTGCCCATGTGCCACTCTGAATGTGTGTGTGTGTGTGTGTGGAGCCCATCGTCATTTTGCCCATGTGCCACTCTGAATGTGTGTGTGTGTGTGTGTGGAGCCCATCGTCATTTTGCCCATGTGCCACTCTGAATGTGTGTGTGTGTGTGTGTGGAGCCCATCGTCATTTTGCCCATGTGCCACTCTGAATGTGTGTGTGTGTGTGTGTGTGGAGCCCATCGTCATTTTGCCCATGTGCCACTCTGAATGTGTGTGTGTGTGTGTGTGTGGAAGCCCATCGTCATTTTGCCCATGTGCCACTCTGAATGTGTGTGTGTGTGTGTGTGGAGCCCATCGTCATTTTGCCCATGTGCCACTCTGAATGTGTGTGTGTGTGTGTGTGTGGAGCCCATCGTCATTTTGCCCATGTGCCACTCTGAATGTGTGTGTGTGTGTGTGTGGAGCCCATCGTCATTTTGCCCATGTGCCACTCTGAATGTGTGTGTGTGTGTGTGTGTGGAGCCCATCGTCATTTTGCCCATGTGCCACTCTGAATGTGTGTGTGTGTGTGTGGAGCCCATCGTCATTTTGCCCATGTGCCACTCTGAATGTGTGTGTGTGTGTGTGTGGAGCCCATCGTCATTTTGCCCATGTGCCACTCTGAATGTGTGTGTGTGTGTGTGTGGAGCCCATCGTCATTTTGCCCATGTGCCACTCTGAATGTGTGTGTGTGTGTGTGTGGAGCTCCATCGTCATTTTGCCCATGTGCCACTCTGAATGTGTGTGTGTGTGTGTGTGTGAGCCCACCATTAGCTTTGCCCATGTGCCACTCTGAATGTGTGTGTGTGTGTGTGTGTGAGCCCATCGTCATTCTTGCCCATGTGCCACTCTGAATGTGTGTGTGTGTGTGTGTGGAGCCCATCGTCACTTTGCCCATGTGCCACTCTGAATGTGTGTGTGTGTGTGTGTGGAGCCCATCGTCATTTTGCCCATGTGCCACTCTGAATGTGTGTGTGTGTGTGTGGAGCCCATCGCTATTTTGCCCATGTGCCACTCTGAATGTGTGTGTGTGTGTGGAGCCCATCGTCATTTTGCCCATGTGCCACTCTGAATGTGTGTGTGTGTGTGTGTGGAGCCCATCGTCATTTTGCCCATGTGCCACTCTGAATGTGTGTGTGTGTGTGTGGAGCCCATCGTCATTTTGCCCATGTGCCACTCTGAATGTGTGTGTGTGTGTGTGTGGAGCCCACTGGCCACCTTTGCCCATGTGCCACTCTGAATGTGTGTGTGTGTGTGTGTGTGGAGCCCATCGTCATTTTGCCCATGTGCCACTCTGAATGTGTGTGTGTGTGTGTGTGGAGCCCATCGCTGGCTTTGCCCATGTGCCACTCTGAATGTGTGTGTGTGTGTGTGGAGCCCATCGTCATTTTGCCCATGTGCCACTCTGAATGTGTGTGTGTGTGTGTGTGGAGCCCATCGTCATTTTGCCCATGTGCCACTCTGAATGTGTGTGTGTGTGTGTGTGGAGCCCATCGTCATTTTGCCCATGTGTCACTCTGAATGTGTGTGTGTGTGTGTGTGTGGAGCCCATCGCTTTTATTTTTGCCCATGTGCCACTCTGAATGTGTGTGTGTGTGTGTGTGGAGCCCATCGTCATTTTGCCCATGTGCCACCTCTGAATGTGTGTGTGTGTGTGTGTGGAGCCCATCGTCATTTTGCCCATGTGCCACTCTTCTCTGAATGTGTGTGTGTGTGTGTGTGTGAGCCCATCGTCATTTTGCCCATGTGCCACCTGAATGTGTGTGTGTGTGTGTGTGGAGCCCATCGTCATTTTGCCCATGTGCCACTCTGAATGTGTGTGTGTGTGTGTGTGTGGAGCCCATCGTCATTTTGCCCATGTGCCACTCTGAATGTGTGTGTGTGTGTGTGTGGAGCCCATCGTCATTTTGCCCATGTGCCACTCTGAATGTGTGTGTGTGTGTGTGTGGAGCCCATCGTCATTTTGCCCATGTGCCACTCTGAATGTGTGTGTGTGTGTGTGTGGAGCCCATCGTCATTTTGCCCATGTGCCACTCTGCCTGTGTGTGTGTGTGTGTGGAGCCCATCGTCATTTTGCCCATGTGCCACTCTGAATGTGTGTGTGTGTGTGTGTGGAGCCCATCGTCATTTTGCCCATGTGCCACTTCTGAATGTGTGTGTGTGTGTGTGTGGAGCCCATCGTCATTTTGCCCATGTGCCACTCTGAATGTGTGTGTGTGTGTGTGTGGAGCCCATCGTCATTTTGCCCATGTGCCACTCTGAATGTGTGTGTGTGTGTGTGGAGCCCATCGTCATTTTGCCCATGTGCCACTCTGAATGTGTGTGTGTGTGTGTGTGGGAGCCCATCGTCATTTTGCCCATGTGCCACTCTCTGAATGTGTGTGTGTGTGTGTGTGGAGCCCATCGTCATTTTGCCCATGTGCCACTCTGGAATGTGTGTGTGTGTGTGTGGAGCCCATCGTCATTTTGCCCATGTGCCACTCTGAATGTGTGTGTGTGTGTGTGTGGAGCCCATCGTCATTTTGCCCATGTGCCACTCTCCTGAATGTGTGTGTGTGTGTGTGGAGCCCATCGTCATTTTGCCCATGTGCCACTCTGAATGTGTGTGTGTGTGTGTGGAGCCCATCGTCATTTTGCCCATGTGCCACTCTGAATGTGTGTGTGTGTGTGTGTGGAGCCCATCGTCATTTTGCCCATGTGCCACTCTGAATGTGTGTGTGTGTGTGTGTGGAGCCCATCGTCATTTTGCCCATGTGCCACTCTGAATGTGTGTGTGTGTGTGTGTGGAGCCCATCGTCATTTTGCCCATGTGCCACTCTGAATGTGTGTGTGTGTGTGTGTGGAGCCCATCGTCATTTTGCCCATGTGCCACTCTTGAATGTGTGTGTGTGTGTGTGTGGAGCCCATCGTCATTTTGCCCATGTGCCACTCTGAATGTGTGTGTGTGTGTGTGTGGAGCCCATCGTCATTTTGCCCATGTGCCACTCTGAATGTGTGTGTGTGTGTGTGTGGAGCCCATCGTCATTTTGCCCATGTGCCACTCTGAATGTGTGTGTGTGTGTGTGTGTGAGCCCATCGTCATTTTGCCCATGTGCCACTCTGAATGTGTGTGTGTGTGTGTGTGGAGCCCATCGTCATTTTGCCCATGTGCCACTCTGAATGTGTGTGTGTGTGTGTGTGGAGCTCATCGTCATTTTGCCCATGTGCCACTCTGAATGTGTGTGTGTGTGTGTGTGGAGCCCATCGTCATTTTGCCCATGTGCCACTCTGAATGTGTGTGTGTGTGTGTGTGGAGCCCATCGTCATTTTGCCCATGTGCCACTCTGAATGTGTGTGTGTGTGTGTGTGGAGCCCATCGTCATTTTGCCCATGTGCCACTCTCTGAATGTGTGTGTGTGTGTGTGTGTGGAGCCCATCGTCATTTTGCCCATGTGCCACTCTGAATGTGTGTGTGTGTGTGTGTGGAGCCCATCGTCATTTTGCCCATGTGCCACTCTGAATGTGTGTGTGTGTGTGTGTGTGGAGCCCATCGTCATTTGCCCATGTGCCACTCTGAATGTGTGTGTGTGTGTGTGGAGCCCATCGTCATTTTGCCCATGTGCCACTCTGAATGTGTGTGTGTGTGTGTGTGGAGCCCATCGTCATTTTGCCCATGTGCCACTCTGAATGTGTGTGTGTGTGTGTGTGGAGCCCATCGTCATTTTGCCCATGTGCCACTCTGAATGTGTGTGTGTGTGTGTGTGGAGCCCATCGTCATTTTGCCCATGTGCCACTCTGAATGTGTGTGTGTGGTGTGTGGAGCCCATCGTCATTTTGCCCATGTGCCACTCTGAATGTGTGTGTGTGTGTGTGGAGCCCCATCGTCATTTTGCCCATGTGCCACTCTGAATGTGTGTGTGTGTGTGTGTGTGGAGCCCATCGTCACTTTGCCCATGTGCCACTCTGAATGTGTGTGTGTGTGTGTGTGTGTGGAGCCCATCGTCATTTTGCCCATGTGCCACTCTGAATGTGTGTGTGTGTGTGTGTGGAGCCCATCGTCATTTTGCCCATGTGCCACTCTGAATGTGTGTGTGTGTGTGGAGCCCATCGTCATTTTGCCCATGTGCCACTCTGAATGTGTGTGTGTGTGTGTGTGGAGCCCATCGTCACCTTGGCCCATGTGCCACTCTGAATGTGTGTGTGTGTGTGTGTGTGGAGCCCATCGTCATTTTGGCCCATGTGCCACTCGGAATGTGTGTGTGTGTGTGTGTGTGGAGCCCATCGTCATTTTGCCCATGTGCCACTCTGAATGTGTGTGTGTGTGTGTGTGGAGCCCATCGTCATTTTGCCCATGTGCCACTCTGAATGTGTGTGTGTGTGTGTGTGGAGCCCATCGTCATTTTGCCCATGTGCCACCTTCTGAATGTGTGTGTGTGTGTGTGTGAGCCCATCGTCATTTTGCCCATGTGCCACTCTGAATGTGTGTGTGTGTGTGTGTGGAGCCCATCGTCATTTTGCCCATGTGCCACTCTGAATGTGTGTGTGTGTGTGTGTGGAGCCCATCGTCACTTTGCCCATGTGCCACTCTGAATGTGTGTGTGTGTGTGTGTGTGGAGCCCATCGTCATTTTGCCCATGTGCCACTCTGAATGTGTGTGTGTGTGTGTGTGGAGCCCATCGTCATTTTGCCCATGTGCCACTCTGAATGTGTGTGTGTGTGTGTGTGGGAGCCCATCGTCATTTTGCCCATGTGCCACTCTGAATGTGTGTGTGTGTGTGTGTGTGGAGCCCATCGTCATTTTGCCCATGTGCCACTCTGAATGTGTGTGTGTGTGTGTGTGGAGCCCATCGTCATTTTGCCCATGTGCCACTCTGAATGTGTGTGTGTGTGTGTGTGGAGCCCATCGTCATTTTGCCCATGTGCCACTCTGAATGTGTGTGTGTGTGTGTGTGGAGCCCATCGTCATTTTGCCCATGTGCCACTCTGAATGTGTGTGTGTGTGTGTGTGGAGCCCATCGTCATTTTGCCCATGTGCCACTCTGAATGTGTGTGTGTGTGTGTGTGAGCCCATCGTCATTTTGCCCATGTGCCACTCTGAATGTGTGTGTGTGTGTGTGTGGAGCCCATCGTCATTTTGCCCATGTGCCACTCTGAATGTGTGTGTGTGTGTGTGTGTGGAGCCCACTGCCATTTTGCCCATGTGCCACTCTGAATGTGTGTGTGTGAGCCCATCGTCATTTTGCCCATGTGCCACTCTGAATGTGTGTGTGTGTGTGTGTGGAGCCCGTATCGTCATTTTGCCCATGTGCCACTCTGAATGTGTGTGTGTGTGTGTGTGTGGAGCCCATCGTCATTTTGCCCATGTGCCACTCTGAATGTGTGTGTGTGTGTGTGTGTGTGTGTGGAGCCCACTGCCATTTTGCCCATGTGCCACTCTGAATGTGTGTGTGTGTGTGTGGAGCCCATCGTCATTTTGCCCATGTGCCACTCTGAATGTGTGTGTGTGTGTGTGTGTGGAGCCCATCGTCATTTTGCCCATGTGCCACTCTGAATGTGTGTGTGTGTGTGTGTGGAGCCCATCGTCATTTTGCCCATGTGCCACTCTGAATGTGTGTGTGTGTGTGTGTGGAGCCCATCGTCATTTTGCCCATGTGCCACTCTGAATGTGTGTGTGTGTGTGTGTGTGGAGCCCATCGTCATTTTGCCCATGTGCCACTCTGAATGTGTGTGTGTGTGTGTGTGGAGCCCATCGTCATTTTGCCCATGTGCCACTCTGAATGTGTGTGTGTGTGTGTGGAGCCCACTGGCCATTTTGCCCATGTGCCACTCTTGAATGTGTGTGTGTGTGTGTGTGGAGCCCATCGTCATTTTGCCCATGTGCCACTCTGAATGTGTGTGTGTGTGTGTGTGGAGCCCATCGTCATTTTGCCCATGTGCCACTCTGAATGTGTGTGTGTGTGTGTGTGGAGCCCATCGTCATTTTTGCCCATGTGCCACTCTGAATGTGTGTGTGTGTGTGTGTGGAGCCCATCGTCATTTTGCCCATGTGCCACTCTGAATGTGTGTGTGTGTGTGTGTGGAGCCCATCGTCATTTTGCCCATGTGCCACTCTGAATGTGTGTGTGTGTGTGTGGAGCCCATCGTCATTTTGCCCATGTGCCACTCTGAATGTGTGTGTGTGTGTGTGGAGCCCATCGTCATTTTGCCCATGTGCCACTCTGAATGTGTGTGTGTGTGTGTGGAGCCCATCGTCATTTTGCCCATGTGCCACTCTGAATGTGTGTGTGTGTGTGGAGCCCATCGTCATTTTGCCCATGTGCCACTCTGAATGTGTGTGTGTGTGTGGAGCCCATCGTCACTTTGCCCATGTGCCACCTGAATGTGTGTGTGTGTGTGTGTGGAGCCCATCGCCTTGCCCATGTGCCACCTTCTGAATGTGTGTGTGTGTGTGTGGAGCCCATCGTCATTTTGCCCATGTGCCACTCTGAATGTGTGTGTGTGTGTGTGGAGCCCATCGTCATTTTGCCCATGTGCCACTCTGAATGTGTGTGTGTGTGTGTGGAGCCCATCGTCATTTTGCCCATGTGCCACTCTGAATGTGTGTGTGTGTGTGTGTGGAGCCCATCGTCATTTTGCCCATGTGCCACTCTGAATGTGTGTGTGTGGTGTGTGAGCCCATCGTCATTTTGCCCATGTGCCACTCTCTGAATGTGTGTGTGTGTGTGTGGAGCCCATCGTCATTTTGCCCATGTGCCACTCTGAATGTGTGTGTGTGTGTGTGGAGCCCATCGTCATTTTGCCCATGTGCCACTCTGAATGTGTGTGTGTGTGTGTGGAGCCCATCGTCATTTTGCCCATGTGCCACTCTGAATGTGTGTGTGTGTGTGTGTGGAGCCCATCGTCATTTTGCTCATGTGCCACTCTGAATGTGTGTGTGTGTGTGTGGAGCCCATCGTCATTTTGCCCATGTGCCACTCTGAATGTGTGTGTGTGTGTGTGGAGCCCATCGTCATTTTGCCCATGTGCCACTCTGGAATGTGTGTGTGTGTGTGTGGAGCCCATCGTCATTTTGCCCATGTGCCACTCTGAATGTGTGTGTGTGTGTGGAGCCCATCGTCATTTTGCCCATGTGCCACTCTGAATGTGTGTGTGTGTGTGTGGAGCCCATCGTCATTTTGCCCATGTGCCACTCTGAATGTGTGTGTGTGTGTGGAGCCCATCGTCATTTTGCCCATGTGCCACTCTGAATGTGTGTGTGTGTGTGTGGAGCCCATCGTCATTTTGCCCATGTGCCACTCTGAATGTGTGTGTGTGTGTGTGGAGCCCATCGTCATTTTGCCCATGTGCCACTCTTGAATGTGTGTGTGTGTGTGTGTGGAGCCCATCGTCATTTTGCCCATGTGCCACTCTGAATGTGTGTGTGTGTGTGTGGAGCCCATCGTCATTTTGCCCATGTGCCACCTCTGAATGTGTGTGTGTGTGTGTGGAGCCCATCATTTTGCCCATGTGCCACTTGAATGTGTGTGTGTGGAGCCCATCGTCATTTTGCCCATGCCACCTCTGAACGTGTGTGTGTGTGTGGAGCCCATCGTCATTTTGCCCATGTGCCACTCTGAATGTGTGTGTGTGTGTGGAGCCCATCGTCATTTTGCCCATGTGCCACTCTGAATGGTGTGTGTGTGTGTGGAGCCCATCGTCATTTTGCCCATGTGCCACTCTGAATGTGTGTGTGGAGCCCATCGTCATTTTGCCCATGTGCCACTCTGAATGTGTGTGTGTGTGTGTGGAGCCCATCGTCATTTTGCCCATGTGCCACTCTGAATGTGTGTGTGTGTGTGTGGAGCCCATCGTCATTTTGCCCATGTGCCACTCTCTGAATGTGTGTGTGTGTGTGTGGAGCCCATCGTCATTTTGCCCATGTGCCACTCTGAATGTGTGTGTGTGTGTGTGGAGCCCACTGCCATTTTGCCCATGTGCCACTCTGAATGTGTGTGTGTGTGAGCCCATCGTCATTTTGCCCATGTGCCACTCTGAATGTGTGTGTGTGTGTGGAGCCCATCGTCATTTTGCCCATGTGCCACTCTGAATGTGTGTGTGTGTGTGTGGAGCCCATCGTCATTTTGCCCATGTGCCACTCTGAATGTGTGTGTGTGTGTGTGGAGCCCATCGTGCCATTTTGCCCATGTGCCACTCTGAATGTGTGTGTGTGTGTGTGTGTGGAGCCCATCGTCATTTTGCCCATGTGCCACTCTGAATGTGTGTGTGTGTGTGAGCCCATCGTCATTTTGCCCATGTGCCACTCTGAATGTGTGTGTGTGTGTGTGGAGCCCATCGTCATTTTGCCCATGTGCCACTCTGAATGTGTGTGTGTGTGTGTGGAGCCCATCGTCATTTTGCCCATGTGCCACCTCTGAATGTGTGTGTGTGTGTGTGGAGCCCATCGTCATTTTGCCCATGTGCCACTCTGAATGTGTGTGTGTGTGTGTGGAGCCCATCGTCATTTTGCCCATGTGCCACTCTGAATGTGTGTGTGTGTGTGTGGAGCCCACTGCCACTTTGCCCATGTGCCACTCTGAATGTGTGTGTGTGTGTGTGGAGCCCATCGCTGGCTTTGCCCATGTGCCACTCTGAATGTGTGTGTGTGTGTGTGGAGCCCATCGTCATTTTGCCCATGTGCCACTCTGAATGTGTGTGTGTGTGTGTGGAGCCCATCGTCATTTTGCCCATGTGCCACTCTGAATGTGTGTGTGTGTGTGTGGAGCCCATCGTCATTTTGCCCATGTGCCACTCTGAATGTGTGTGTGTGTGTGTGGAGCCCATCGTCATTTTGCCCATGTGCCACTCTGAAATGTGTGTGTGTGTGTGGAGCCCACTGCCATTTTGCCCATGTGCCACTCTGGAATGTGTGTGTGTGTGTGTGGAGCCCATCGTCATTTTGCCCATGTGCCACCTGAATGTGTGTGTGTGTGTGTGGAGCCCACTGGCCATTTTGCCCATGTGCCACTCTGAATGTGTGTGTGTGTGTGTGGAGCCCATCGTCATTTTGCCCATGTGCCACTCTGAATGTGTGTGTGTGTGTGTGGAGCCCATCGTCATTTTGCCCATGTGCCACTCTGAATGTGTGTGTGTGTGTGTGGAGCCCATCGTCATTTTGCCCATGTGCCACTCTGAATGTGTGTGTGTGTGTGTGTAGCCCATCGTCATTTTGCCCATGTGCCACTCTGAATGTGTGTGTGTGTGTGTGGAGCCCATCGTCATTTTGCCCATGTGCCACTCTGAATGTGTGTGTGTGTGTGTGGAGCCCATCGTCATTTTGCCCATGTGCCACTCTGAATGTGTGTGTGTGTGTGTGTGGAGCCCATCGTCATTTTGCCCATGTGCCACCTCTGAATGTGTGTGTGTGTGTGGAGCCCATCGTCATTTTGCCCATGTGCCACTCTGAATGTGTGTGTGTGTGTGTGGAGCCCATCGTCATTTTGCCCATGTGCCACTCTGAATGTGTGTGTGTGTGTGTGGAGCCCATCGTCATTTTGCCCATGTGCCACTCTGGAATGTGTGTGTGTGTGTGTGGAGCCCATCGTCACTTTGCCCATGTGCCACTCTGAATGTGTGTGTGTGTGTGTGGAGCCCATCGTCATTTTGCCCATGTGCCACTCTGAATGTGTGTGTGTGTGTGTGGAGCCCATCGTCATTTTGCCCATGTGCCACTCTGAATGTGTGTGTGTGTGTGTGTGGAGCCCATCGTCATTTTGCCCATGTGCCACTCTGAATGTGTGTGTGTGTGTGTGGGAGCCCATCGTCATTTTGCCCATGTGCCACTCTGAATGTGTGTGTGTGTGTGGAGCCCATCGTCATTTTGCCCATGTGCCACCTCTGAATGTGTGTGTGTGTGTGTGGGAGCCCATCGCCATTTTGCCCACATGTGCCACTCTGAATGTGTGTGTGTGTGTGTGGAGCCCATCGTCATTTTGCCCATGTGCCACTCTGAATGTGTGTGTGTGTGTGTGGAGCCCACTGCCACTTTGCCCATGTGCCACTCTGAATGTGTGTGTGTGTGGAGCCCATCGTCATTTTGCCCATGTGCCACTCTGAATGTGTGTGTGTGTGTGGAGCCCATCGTCATTTTGCCCATGTGCCACTCTGAATGTGTGTGTGTGTGGAGCCCATCGTCATTTTGCCCATGTGCCAGCCTGAATGTGTGTGTGTGTGTGGAGCCCATCGTCATTTTGCCCATGTGCCACTCTGAATGTGTGTGTGTGTGTGTGGAGCCCATCGTCATTTTGCCCATGTGCCACTCTGAATGTGTGTGTGTGTGTGTGGAGCCCATCGTCATTTTGCCCATGTGCCACTCTGAATGTGTGTGTGTGTGTGTGGAGCCCATCGTCATTTTGCCCATGTGCCACTCTGAATGTGTGTGTGTGTGTGGAGCCCATCGTCATTTTGCCCATGTGCCACTCTGAATGTGTGTGTGTGTGTGGAGCCCATCGTCATTTTGCCCATGTGCCACTCTGAATGTGTGTGTGTGTGTGTGGAGCCCATCGTCATTTTGCCCATGTGCCACTCTGAATGTGTGTGTGTGTGTGTGTGGAGCCCATCGTCATTTTGCCCATGTGCCACTCTGAATGTGTGTGTGTGTGTGGAGCCCATCGTCATTTTGCCCATGTGCCACTCTGAATGTGTGTATGTGTGTGGAGCCCATCGTCATTTTGCCCATGTGCCACTCTGAATGTGTGTGTGTGTGTGTGGAGCCCATCGTCATTTTGCCCATGTGCCACTCTGAATGTGTGTGTGTGTGTGTGTGGAGCCCATCGTCATTTTTGCCCCATGTGCCACTCTGAATGTGTGTGTGTGTGTGTGGAGCCCATCGTCATTTTGCCCATGTGCCACTCTGAATGTGTGTGTGTGTGTGTGGAGCCCATCGTCATTTTGCCCATGTGCCACCTGAATGTGTGTGTGTGTGTGGAGCCCATCGTCATTTTGCCCATGTGCCACTCTGAATGTGTGTGTGTGTGTGTGGAGCCCATCGTCATTTTGCCCATGTGCCACTCTGAATGTGTGTGTGTGTGTGTGGAGCCCATCGTCATTTTGCCCATGTGCCACTCTCTGAATGTGTGTGTGTGTGTGTGGAGCCCATCGTCATTTTGCCCATGTGCCACTCTGAATGTGTGTGTGTGTGGAGCCCACCGTCATTTTGCCCATGTGCCACTCGAATGTGTGTGTGTGTGTGTGGAGCCCATCGTCATTTTGCCCATGTGCCACTCTGAATGTGTGTGTGTGTGTGTGTGGAGCCCATCGTCATTTTGCCCATGTGCCACTCTGAATGTGTGTGTGTGTGTGTGGAGCCCATCGTCATTTTGCCCATGTGCCACTCTGAATGTGTGTGTGTGTGTGTGTGGAGCCCATCGTCATTTTGCCCATGTGCCACTCTGAATGTGTGTGTGTGTGTGTGTGGAGCCCATCGTCATTTTGCCCATGTGCCACTCTGAATGTGTGTGTGTGTGTGTGGAGCCCACTGCCTTTTGCCCATGTGCCACTCTGAATGTGTGTGTGTGTGTGTGGAGCCCACTGTCATTTTGCCCATGTGCCACTCTGAATGTGTGTGTGTGTGTGTGTGGAGCCCATCGTCATTTTGCCCATGTGCCACTCTGAATGTGTGTGTGTGTGTGTGTGGAGCCCATCGTCATTTTGCCCATGTGCCACTCTCTGAATGTGTGTGTGTGTGTGTGTGGAGCCCATCGTCATTTTGCCCATGTGCCACTCTGAATGTGTGTGTGTGTGTGTGGAGCCCATCGTCATTTTGCCCATGTGCCACTCTGAATGTGTGTGTGTGTGTGTGGAGCCCATCGTCATTTTGCCCATGTGCCACTCTGAATGTGTGTGTGTGTGTGTGTGGAGCCCATCGTCATTTTGCCCATGTGCCACTCTCTGAATGTGTGTGTGTGTGTGTGTGGAGCCCATCGTCATTTTGCCCATGTGCCACTCTGAATGTGTGTGTGTGGTGTGAGCCCATCGTCATTTTGCCCATGTGCCACTCTGAACGTGTGTGTGTGTGTGTGTGGAGCCCATCGTCATTTTGCCCATGTGCCACTCTGAATGTGTGTGTGTGTGTGGTTTCCATCGTCATTTTGCCCATGCCACTCTGAATGTGTGTGTGTGTGTGTGGAGCCCATCGTCATTTTGCCCATGTGCCACTCTGAATGTGTGTGTGTGTGTGTGTGGAGCCCATCGTCATTTTGCCCATGCCACTCTGAATGTGTGTGTGTGTGTGGAGCCCATCGTCATTTTGCCCATGTGCCACTCTGAATGTGTGTGTGTGTGGAGCCCATCGTCATTTTGCCCATGTGCCACTCTGAATGTGTGTGTGTGTGTGTGGAGCCCATCGTCATTTTGCCCATGTGCCACTCTGAATGTGTGTGTGTGTGTGTGTGGAGCCCATCGGCCTTTGCCCATGTGCCACTCTGAATGTGTGTGTGTGTGTGTGAGCCCATCGTCATTTTGCCCATGTGCCACTCTGAATGTGTGTGTGTGTGTGTGTGGAGCCCATCGTCATTTTGCCCATGTGCCACTCTGAATGTGTGTGTGTGTGTGTGGAGCCCATCGTCATTTTGCCCATGTGCCACTCTGAATGTGTGTGTGTGTGTGTGTGGAGCCCATCGTCATTTTGCCCATGTGCCACTCTGAATGTGTGTGTGTGTGTGTGTGTGGAGCCCATCGTCATTTTGCCCATGTGCCACCTCCTGGAATGTGTGTGTGTGTGGAGCCCATCGTCATTTTGCCCATGTGCCACTCTGAATGTGTGTGTGTGTGTGGAGCCCATCGTCATTTTGCCCATGTGCCACTCTGAATGTGTGTGTGTGTGTGTGGAGCCCATCGTCATTTTGCCCATGTGCCACTCTGAATGTGTGTGTGTGTGTGTGGAGCCCATCGTCATTTTGCCCATGTGCCACTCTGAATGTGTGTGTGTGTGTGTGGAGCCCACTGCCATTTTGCCCATGTGCCACTCTGAATGTGTGTGTGTGTGTGTGGAGCCCATCGTCATTTTGCCCATGTGCCACTCTGAATGTGTGTGTGTGTGTGTGGAGCCCATCGTCATTTTGCCCATGTGCCACTCTGAATGTGTGTGTGTGTGTGTGGAGCCCATCGTCATTTTGCTCCATGTGCCACTCTGAATGTGTGTGTGTGTGTGTGGAGCCCATCGCTCTTGCCCATGTGCCACTCTGAATGTGTGTGTGTGTGTGTGGAGCCCATCGTCATTTTGCCCATGTGCCACTCTGAATGTGTGTGTGTGTGTGTGTGGAGCCCATCGCTATTTTGCCCATGTGCCACTCTGAATGTGTGTGTGTGTGTGTGGAGCCCATCACACTTGCCCATGTGCCACTCTGAATGTGTGTGTGTGTGTGTGGAGCCCATCGTCATTTTGCCCATGTGCCACTCTGAATGTGTGTGTGTGTGTGTGGAGCCCATCGTCATTTTGCCCATGTGCCACTCTGAATGTGTGTGTGTGTGTGTGGAGCCCATCGTCATTTTGCCCATGTGCTACTCTGAATGTGTGTGTGTGTGGAGCCCATCGTCATTTTGCCCATGTGCCACTCTGAATGTGTGTGTGTGTGTGGAGCCCATCGTCATTTTGCCCATGTGCCACTCTGAATGTGTGTGTGTGTGTGGAGCCCATCGTCATTTTGCCCATGTGCCACTCTGAATGTGTGTGTGTGTGTGGAGCCCATCGTCATTTTGCCCATGTGCCACTCTGAATGTGTGTGTGTGTGTGGAGCCCATCGTCATTTTGCCCATGTGCCACTCTGAATGTGTGTGTGTGTGTGTGGAGCCCATCGTCATTTTGCCCATGTGCCTCTGAATGTGTGTGTGTGTGTGTGTGGAGCCCATCGTCATTTTGCCCATGTGCCACTCTGAATGTGTGTGTGTGTGTGTGGAGCCCATCGTCATTTTGCCCATGTGCCACTCTGAATGTGTGTGTGTGTGTGTGTGGAGCCCATCGTCATTTTGCCCATGTGCCACTCTGAATGTGTGTGTGTGTGTGTGGGAGCCCATCGTCATTTTGCCCATGTGCCACTCTGAATGTGTGTGTGTGTGTGTGAGCCCATCGTCATTTTGCCCATGTGCCACTCTGAATGTGTGTGTGTGTGTGGAGCCCATCGTCATTTTGCCCATGTGCCACTCTGAATGTGTGTGTGTGTGTGTGGAGCCCATCGTCATTTTGCCCATGTGCCACTCTGAATGTGTGTGTGTGTGTGTGTGGAGCCCACCGTCATTTTGCCCATGTGCCACTCTGAATGTGTGTGTGTGTGTGTGGAGCCCATCGTCATTTTGCCCATGTGCCACTCTGAATGTGTGTGTGTGTGTGTGGAGCCCATCGTCATTTTGCCCATGTGCCACTCTGAATGTGTGTGTGTGTGTGTGTGGAGCCCATCGTCACTTTGCCCATGTGCCACTCTGAATGTGTGTGTGTGTGGTGTGGAGCCCATCGTCATTTTGCCCATGTGCCACCTCTGAATGTGTGTGTGTGTGTGTGGAGCCCATCGTCATTTTGCCCATGTGCCACTCTGAATGTGTGTGTGTGTGTGTGGAGCCCATCGTTTATTTGCCCATGTGCCACTCTGAATGTGTGTGTGTGTGTGTGGAGCCCATCGTCATTTTGCCCATGTGCCACTCTGAATGTGTGTGTGTGTGTGAGCCCATCGTCATTTTGCCCATGTGCCACTCTGAATGTGTGTGTGTGTGGAGCCCATCGTCATTTTGCCCATGTGCCACTCTGAATGTGTGTGTGTGTGTGTGTGGAGCCCATCGTCATTTTGCCCATGTGCCACTCTGAATGTGTGTGTGTGTGTGTGAGCCCATCGTCATTTTGCCCATGTGCCACTCTGAATGTGTGTGTGTGTGTGTGGAGCCCATCGTCATTTTGCCCATGTGCCACTCTGAATGTGTGTGTGTGTGTGTGGAGCCCATCGTCATTTTGCCCATGTGCCACTCTGAATGTGTGTGTGGAGCCCATCGTCATTTTGCCCATGTGCCACTCTGAATGTGTGTGTGTGTGTGTGGAGCCCATCGTCATTTTGCCCATGTGCCACTCTGAATGTGTGTGTGTGTGTGTGGAGCCCATCGTCATTTTGCCCATGTGCCACTCTGAATGTGTGTGTGTGTGTGTGGAGCCCATCGTCATTTTGCCCATGTGCCACTCTGAATGTGTGTGTGTGTGTGTGGAGCCCATCGTCATTTTGCCCATGTGCCACTTCTGAATGTGTGTGTGTGTGTGTGGAGCCCATCGCTATTTTGCCCATGTGCCACTCTGAATGTGTGTGTGTGTGTGGAGCCCATCGTCATTTTGCCCATGTGCCACTCTGAATGTGTGTGTGTGTGTGTGGAGCCCATCGTCATTTTGCCCATGTGCCACTCTGAATGTGTGTGTGTGTGTGTGGAGCCCATCGTCATTTTGCCCATGTGCCACTCTGAATGTGTGTGTGTGTGTGTGGAGCCCATCGTCATTTTGCCCATGCCACTCTGAATGTGTGTGTGTGTGTGTGAGCCCACTGCCATTTTGCCCATGTGCCACTCTGAATGTGTGTGTGTGTGTGGAGCCCACTGCCACTTTGCCCATGTGCCACTCTGAATGTGTGTGTGTGTGGAGCCCATCGGCCATTTTGCCCATGTGCCACTCTGAATGTGTGTGTGTGTGTGTGGAGCCCATCGTCATTTTGCCCATGTGCCACTCTGAATGTGTGTGTGTGTGTGTGTGGAGCCCATCGTCATTTTGCCCATGTGCCACTCTGAATGTGTGTGTGTGTGTGTGGAGCCCATCGCTCTTGCTCCATGTGCCACTCTGAATGTGTGTGTGTGTGTGTGGAGCCCATCGTCATTTTGCCCATGTGCCACTCTGAATGTGTGTGTGTGGAGCCCATCGTCATTTTGCCCATGTGCCACTCTGAATGTGTGTGTGTGGAGCCCATCGTCATTTTGCCCATGTGCCACTCTGAATGTGTGTGGAGCCCATCGTCATTTTGCCCATGTGCCACTCTGAATGTGTGTGTGTGTGGAGCCCACTGCCATTTTGCCCATGTGCCACTCTGAATGTGTGTGTGTGTGGAGCCCACTGCCACTTTGCCCATGTGCCACCCCCTGAATGTGTGTGTGAGCCCATCGTCATTTTGCCCATGTGCCACTCTGAATGTGTGTGTGGAGCCCATCGTCATTTTGCCCATGTGCCACTCTGAATGTGTGTGTGTGGGAGCCCACCATTTTGCCCATGTGCCACTCTGAATGTGTGTGTGTGGAGCCCATCGTCATTTTGCCCATGCCACTCTGAATGTGTGTGTGGAGCCCATCGTCATTTTGCCCATGTGCCACTCTGAATGTGTGTGTGTGGAGCCCATCGTCATTTTGCCCATGTGCCACTCTGAATGTGTGTGTGTGGAGCCCATGTCATTTTGCCCATGTGCCACTCTGAATGTGTGTGTGTGGAGCCCATCGTCATTTTGCCCATGTGCCACTCTGAATGTGTGTGTGTGGAGCCCATCGTCATTTTGCCCATGTGCCACTCTGAATGTGTGTGTGTGGAGCCCATCGTCATTTTGCCCATGTGCCACTCTGAATGTGTGTGTGTGGAGCCCATCGTCATTTTGCCCATGTGCCACTCTGAATGTGTGTGTGTGGAGCCCATCGTCATTTTGCCCATGTGCCACTCTGAATGTGTGTGTGTGGAGCCCATCGTCATTTTGCCCATGTGCCACTCTGAATGTGTGTGTGTGGAGCCCATCGTCATTTTGCCCATGTGCCACTCTGAATGTGTGTGTGTGGAGCCCATCGTCATTTTGCCCATGTGCCTCTGAATGTGTGTGTGTGGAGCCCATCGTCATTTGCCCATGTGCCACTCTGAATGTGTGTGTGTGGAGCCCATCGTCATTTTGCCCATGTGCCACTCTGAATGTGTGTGTGTGGAGCCCATCGTCATTTTGCCCATGTGCCACTCTGAATGTGTGTGTGTGGAGCCCATCGTCATTTTGCCCATGTGCCACTCTGAATGTGTGTGTGTGGAGCCCATCGTCATTTTGCCCATGTGCCACTCTGAATGTGTGTGTGTGGAGCCCATCGTCATTTTGCCCATGTGCCACTCTGAATGTGTGTGTGTGGAGCCCATCGTCATTTTGCCCATGTGCCACTCTGAATGTGTGTGTGTGAACATCGTCATTTTGCCCATGTGCCACTCTGAATGTGTGTGTGTGGAGCCCATCGTCATTTGCCCATGTGCCACTCTGAATGTGTGTGTGTGGAGCCCATCGTCATTTTGCCCATGTGCCACTCTGAATGTGTGTGTGTGGAGCCCATCGTCATTTTGCCCATGTGCCACTCTGAATGTGTGTGTGTGGAGCCCATCGTCATTTTGCCCATGTGCCACTCTGAATGTGTGTGTGGAGCCCATCGTCATTTTGCCCATGTGCCACTCTGAATGTGTGTGTGTGGAGCCCATCGTCATTTTGCCCATGTGCCACTCTGAATGTGTGTGTGTGGAGCCCTCGTCATTTTTGCCCATGTGCCACTCTGAATGTGTGTGTGGAGCCCATCGTCATTTTGCCCATGTGCCACTCTGAATGTGTGTGTGGAGCCCATCGTCATTTTGCCCATGTGCCACTCTGAATGTGTGTGTGTGGAGCCCATCGTCATTTTGCCCATGTGCCACTCTGAATGTGTGTGGAGCCCATCGTCATTTGCCCATGTGCCACTCTGAATGTGTGTGTGTGGAGCCCATCGTCATTTTGCCCATGTGCCACTCTGAATGTGTGTGTGTGGAGCCCATCGTCATTTTGCCCTTGTGCCACTCCTGAATGTGTGTGTGTGGAGCCCATCGTCATTTTGCCCATGTGCCACTCCTGAATGTGTGTGTGTGGAGCCCATCGTCATTTTGCCCATGTGCCCTCTGAATGTGTGTGTGGAGCCCATCGTCATTTTGCCCATGTGCCACTCTGAATGTGTGTGTGTGGAGCCCATCGTCATTTTGCCCATGTGCCACTCTGAATGTGTGTGTGTGTGTGTGTGTGGGAGCCCATCGTCATTTTGCCCATGTGCCACTCTGAATGTGTGTGTGTGTGTGTGTGGAGCCCATCGTCATTTTGCCCATGTGCCACTCTGAATGTGTGTGTGTGTGTGTGTGTGGAGCCCATCGTCATTTTGCCCATGTGCACTCTGAATGTGTGTGTGTGTGTGTGTGGAGCCCATGAAGCCATTTTGCCCATGTGCCACTCTGAATGTGTGTGTGTGTGTGTGTGGAGCCCATCGTCATTTTGCCCATGTGCCACTCTGAATGTGTGTGTGTGTGTGTGTGGAGCCCATCGTCATTTTGCCCATGTGCCACTCTGAATGTGTGTGTGTGTGTGTGTGGAGCCCATCGTCATTTTGCCCATGTGCCACTCTGAATGTGTGTGTGTGTGTGTGTGGAGCCCATCGTCATTTGCCCATGTGCCACTCTGAATGTGTGTGTGTGTGTGTGTGGAGCCCATCGTCATTTTGCCCATGTGCCACTCTGAATGTGTGTGTGTGTGTGTGTGGAGCCCATCGTCATTTTGCCCATGTGCCACTCTGAATGTGTGTGTGTGTGTGTGTGGAGCCCATCGTCATTTTGCCCATGTGCCACCTCTGAATGTGTGTGTGTGTGTGTGTGGAGCCCATCGTCATTTTGCCCATGTGCCACTCTGAATGTGTGTGTGTGTGTGTGTGGAGCCCATCGTCATTTTGCCCATGTGCCACTCTGAATGTGTGTGTGTGTGTGTGGGCCCATCGTCATTTTGCCCATGTGCCACTCTGAATGTGTGTGTGTGTGTGTGTGGAGCCCATCGTCATTTTGCCCATGTGCCACTCTGAATGTGTGTGTGTGTGTGTGTGGAGCCCATCGTCATTTTGCCCTGTGCCACTCTGAATGTGTGTGTGTGTGTGTGTGTGGAGCCCATCGTCATTTTGCCCATGTGCCACTCTGAATGTGTGTGTGTGTGTGTGTGGAGCCCATCGTCATTTTGCCCATGTGCCACTCTGAATGTGTGTGTGTGTGTGTGTGGAGCCCATCGTCATTTTGCCCTTATTGCCCTCTGAATGTGTGTGTGTGTGTGTGTGGAGCCCATCGTCATTTTGCCCATGTGCCACTCTGAATGTGTGTGTGTGTGTGTGTGGAGCCCATCGTCATTTTGCCCATGTGCCACTCTGAATGGTGTGTGTGTGTGTGTGTGGAGCCCATCGTCATTTTGCCCATGTGCCACTCTGAATGTGTGTGTGTGTGTGTGTGTGGAGCCCATCGTCATTTTGCCCATGTGCCACTCTGAATGTGTGTGTGTGTGTGTGTGGAGCCCATCGTCATTTTGCCCATGTGCCCTCCTGAATGTGTGTGTGTGTGTGTGTGGAAACCCATCGTCATTTTGCCCATGTGCCACTCTGAATGTGTGTGTGTGTGTGTGTGGAGCCATCGTCATTTTGCCCATGTGCCACTCTGAATGTGTGTGTGTGTGTGTGTGTGGAGCCCATCGTCATTTTTGCCCATGTGCCACTCTGAATGTGTGTGTGTGTGTGTGTGTGGAGCCCATCGTCATTTTGCCCATGTGCCACTCTGAATGTGTGTGTGTGTGTGTGGAGCCCATCGTCATTTTGCCCATGTGCCACTCTGAATGTGTGTGTGTGTGTGTGGAGCCCATCGTCATTTTGCCCATGTGCCACTCTGAATGTGTGTGTGTGTGTGTGTGGAGCCCATCGTCATTTTGCCCATGTGCCACTCTGAATGTGTGTGTGTGTGTGTGTGTGGAGCCCATCGTCATTTTGCCCATGTGCCACTCTGAATGTGTGTGTGTGTGTGTGTGGAGCCCATCGTCATTTTGCCCATGTGCCACTCTGAATGTGTGTGTGTGTGTGTGTGTGGAGCCCATCGTCATTTTGCCCATGTGCCACTCTGAATGTGTGTGTGTGTGTGTGGGCCATCGTCATTTTGCCCATGTGCCACTCTGAATGTGTGTGTGTGTGTGTGTGGAGCCCATCGTCATTTTGCCCATGTGCCACTCTGAATGTGTGTGTGTGTGTGTGTGGAGCCCATCGTCATTTTGCCCATGTGCCACTCTGAATGTGTGTGTGTGTGTGTGTGTGGAGCCCATCGTCATTTTGCCCATGTGCCACTCTGAATGTGTGTGTGTGTGTGTGTGTGGAGCCCATCGTCATTTTGCCCATGTGCCACTCTGAATGTGTGTGTGTGTGTGTGTGGAGCCCATCGTCATTCTTGCTTATGTGCCACTCTGAATGTGTGTGTGTGTGTGTGTGGAGCCCATCGTCATTTTGCCCATGTGCCACTCTGAATGTGTGTGTGTGTGTGTGTGGAGCCCATCGTCATTTTGCCCTTGTGCCACTCTGAATGTGTGTGTGTGTGTGTGTGGAGCCCATCGTCATTTTGCCCATGTGCCACTCTGAATGTGTGTGTGTGTGTGTGTGGAGCCCATCGTCATTTTGCCCATGTGCCACTCTGAATGTGTGTGTGTGTGTGTGGAGGCCATCGTCATTTTGCCCATGTGCCACTCTGAATGTGTGTGTGTGTGTGTGTGGAGCCCATCGATCATTTGCCCATGTGCCACTCTGAATGTGTGTGTGTGTGTGTGTGGAGCCCATCGTCATTTTGCCCATGTGCCACTCTGAATGTGTGTGTGTGTGTGTGTGGAGCCCATCGTCATTTTGCCCATGTGCCACTCTGAATGTGTGTGTGTGTGTGTGTGGAGCCCATCGTCATTTTTGCCCATGTGCCACTCTGAATGTGTGTGTGTGTGTGTGTGGAGCCCATCGTCATTTTGCCCATGTGCCACTCTGAATGTGTGTGTGTGTGTGTGTGGAGCCCATCGTCATTTTGCCCATGTGCCACTCTGAATGTGTGTGTGTGTGTGTGTGGAGCCCATCGTCATTTTGCCCATGTGCCACTCTGAATGTGTGTGTGTGTGTGTGTGGAGCCATCGTCATTTTGCCCATGTGCCACTCTGAATGTGTGTGTGTGTGTGTGTGGAGCCCATCGTCATTTTGCCCATGTGCCACTCTGAATGTGTGTGTGTGTGTGGAGCCCATCGTCATTTTGCCCATGTGCCACTCTGAATGTGTGTGTGTGTGTGTGGAGCCCATCGTCATTTTTGCCATATTGCCACTCTGAATGTGTGTGTGTGTGTGTGTGGAACCCATCGTCATTTTGCCCATGTGCCACTCTGAATGTGTGTGTGTGTGTGTGTGGAGCCCATCGTCATTTTGCCCATGTGCCACTCTGAATGTGTGTGTGTGTGTGTGTGGAGCCCATCGTCATTTTGCCCATGTGCCACTCTGAATGTGTGTGTGTGTGTGTGTGGAGCCCATCGTCATTTTGCCCATGTGCCACTCTGAATGTGTGTGTGTGTGTGTGTGGAGCCCATCGTCATTTTGCCCATGTGCCACTCTGAATGTGTGTGTGTGTGTGTGTGGAGCCCATCGTCATTTTTGCCCATGTGCCACTCTGAATGTGTGTGTGTGTGTGTGGAGCCCATCGTCATTTTGCCCATGTGCCACTCTGAATGTGTGTGTGTGTGTGTGGAGCCCATCGTCATTTTGCCCATGTGCCACTCTGAATGTGTGTGTGTGTGTGTGGAGCCCATCGTCATTTTGCCCATGTGCCACTCTGAATGTGTGTGTGTGTGTGTGTGGAGCCCATCGTCATTTTGCCCATGTGCCACTCTGAATGTGTGTGTGTGTGTGTGTGTGGAGCCCATCGTCATTTTGCCCATGTGCCACTCTGAATGTGTGTGTGTGTGTGTGTGGAGCCCATCGTCATTTTGCCCATGTGCCACTCTGAATGTGTGTGTGTGTGTGTGTGGAGCCCATCGTCATTTTGCCCATGTGCCACTCTGAATGTGTGTGTGTGTGTGTGGAGCCCATCGTCATTTTGCCCATGTGCCACTCTGAATGTGTGTGTGTGTGTGTGTGGAGCCCATCGTCATTTTGCCCATGTGCCACTCTGAATGTGTGTGTGTGTGTGTGTGGAGCCCATCGTCATTTTTGCCCATGTACCCTCTGAATGTGTGTGTGTGTGTGTGTGGAGCCCATCGTCATTTTGCCCATGTGCCACTCTGAATGTGTGTGTGTGTGTGTGTGGAGCCCATCGTCATTTTGCCCATGTGCCACTCTGAATGTGTGTGTGTGTGTGTGGAGCCCATCGTCATTTTGCCCATGTGCCACTCTGAATGTGTGTGTGTGTGTGTGTGTGCACAGAGCCCATCGTCATTTTGCCCATGTGCCACTCTGAATGTGTGTGTGTGTGTGTGTGTGTGGAGCCCATCGTCATTTTTGCCCATGTGCCACTCTGAATGTGTGTGTGTGTGTGTGTGGAGCCCATCGTCATTTTTGCCCATGTGCCCTCTCTGAATGTGTGTGTGTGTGTGTGTGGAGCCCATCGTCATTTGCCCATGTGCCACTCTGAATGTGTGTGTGTGTGTGTGTGGAGCCATCGTCATTTTGCCCATGTGCCACTCTGAATGTGTGTGTGTGTGTGTGTGTGGAGCCCATCGTCATTTTGCCCATGTGCCACTCTGAATGTGTGTGTGTGTGTGTGTGTGGAGCCCATCGTCATTTTGCCCATGTGCCACTCTGAATGTGTGTGTGTGTGTGTGGAGCCCATCGTCATTTTGCCCATGTGCCACTCTGAATGTGTGTGTGTGTGTGTGTGTGGAGCCCATCGTCATTTTGCCCATGTGCCACTCTGAATGTGTGTGTGTGTGTGTGTGTGGAGCCCATCGTCATTTTGCCCATGTGCCACTCTGAATGTGTGTGTGTGTGTGTGTGTGGAGCCCATCGTCATTTTGCCCATGTGCCACTCTGAATGTGTGTGTGTGTGTGTGTGTGGAGCCCATCGTCATTTTGCCCATGTGCCACTCTGAATGTGTGTGTGTGTGTGTGTGTGGAGCCCATCGTCATTTTGCCCATGTGCCACTCTGAATGTGTGTGTGTGTGTGTGTGTGGAGCCCATCGTCATTTTTGCCCATGTGCCACTCTGAATGTGTGTGTGTGTGTGTGTGTGGAGCCCATCGTCATTTTAACCCATGTGCCACTCTGAATGTGTGTGTGTGTGTGTGTGTGGAGCCCATCGTCATTTTGCCCATGCCCTCTGAATGTGTGTGTGTGTGTGTGTGTGGAGCCCATCGTCATTTTGCCCATGTGCCACTCTGAATGTGTGTGTGTGTGTGTGTGTGGAGCCCATCGTCATTTTGCCCATGTGCCACTCTGAATGTGTGTGTGTGTGTGTGTGGAGCCCATCGTCATTTTGCCCATGTGCCACTCTGAATGTGTGTGTGTGTGTGTGTGTGGAGCCCATCGTCATTTTGCCCATGTGCCACTCTGAATGTGTGTGTGTGTGTGTGTGTGGAGCCCATCGTCATTTTGCCCATGTGCCACTCTGAATGTGTGTGTGTGTGTGTGTGGAGCCCATCGTCATTTTGCCCATGTGCCACTCTGAATGTGTGTGTGTGTGTGTGTGTGTGGAGCCCATCGTCATTTTGCCCATGTGCCACTCTGAATGTGTGTGTGTGTGTGTGTGTGTGGAGCCCATCGTCATTTTGCCCATGTGCCACTCTGAATGTGTGTGTGTGTGTGTGTGTGGGCCATCGTCATTTTGCCCATGTGCCACTCCTGAATGTGTGTGTGTGTGTGTGTGTGGAACCATCGTCATTTTGCCCATGTGCCACTCTGAATGTGTGTGTGTGTGTGTGTGTGGAGCCCATCGTCATTTTGCCCATGTGCCACTCTGAATGTGTGTGTGTGTGTGTGTGTGGAGCCCATCGTCATTTTGCCCATGTGCCACTCTGAATGTGTGTGTGTGTGTGTGTGTGGAGCCCATCGTCATTTTGCCCATGTGCCACTCTGAATGTGTGTGTGTGTGTGTGTGTGGAGCCCATCGTCATTTTTGCCCATGTGCCCTCTGAATGTGTGTGTGTGTGTGTGTGTGTGGGAGCCCATCGTCATTTTGCCCATGTGCCACTCTGAATGTGTGTGTGTGTGTGTGTGTGGAGCCCATCGTCATTTTGCCCATGTGCCACTCTGAATGTGTGTGTGTGTGTGTGTGTGTGGAACCCATCACGTCATTTTGCCCATGTGCCACTCTGAATGTGTGTGTGTGTGTGTGTGTGGAGCCCATCGTCATTTTTTGCCCATGTGCCACTCTGAATGTGTGTGTGTGTGTGTGTGTGGAGCCCATCGTCATTTTGCCCATGTGCCACTCTGAATGTGTGTGTGTGTGTGTGTGTGGAGCCCATCGTCATTTTGCCCATGTGCCACTCTGAATGTGTGTGTGTGTGTGTGTGTGTGGGTATCGTCATTTTTGCCCATGCCCTCTGAATGTGTGTGTGTGTGTGTGTGTGGAGCCCATCGTCATTTTGCCCATGTGCCACTCTGAATGTGTGTGTGTGTGTGTGTGTGGAGCCCATCATCATTTTGCCCATGTGCCACTCTGAATGTGTGTGTGTGTGTGTGTGTGGAGCCCATCGTCATTTTGCCCATGTGCCACTCTGAATGTGTGTGTGTGTGTGTGTGGGCCATCGTCATTTTGCCCATGTGCCACTCTGAATGTGTGTGTGTGTGTGTGTGTGGAGCCCATCGTCATTTTGCCCATGTGCCACTCTGAATGTGTGTGTGTGTGTGTGTGTGGAGCCCATCGTCATTTTGCCCATGTGCCACTCTGAATGTGTGTGTGTGTGTGTGTGTGGAGCCCATCGTCATTTTGCCCATGTGCCACTCTGAATGTGTGTGTGTGTGTGTGTGTGTGGAGCCCATCGTCATTTTGCCCATGTGCCACTCTGAATGTGTGTGTGTGTGTGTGTGGAGCCCATCGTCATTTTGCCCATGTGCCACTCTGAATGTGTGTGTGTGTGTGTGTGTGGAGCCCATCGTCATTTTGCCCATGTGCCACTCTGAATGTGTGTGTGTGTGTGTGTGTGGAGCCCATCGTCATTTTGCCCATGTGCCACTCTGAATGTGTGTGTGTGTGTGTGTGTGGAGCCCATCGTCATTTTTGCCCATGTGCCACTCTGAATGTGTGTGTGTGTGTGTGTGTGGAGCCCATCGTCATTTTGCCCATGTGCCACTCTGAATGTGTGTGTGTGTGTGTGTGTGGAGCCCATCGTCATTTTGCCCATGTGCCACTCTGAATGTGTGTGTGTGTGTGTGTGTGGAGCCCATCGTCATTTTGCCCATGTGCCACTCTGAATGTGTGTGTGTGTGTGTGTGTGTGGAGCCCATCGTCATTTTGCCCATGTGCCACTCTGAATGTGTGTGTGTGTGTGTGTGTGGAGCCCATCGTCATTTTTGCCCATGTGCCACTCTGAATGTGTGTGTGTGTGTGTGTAGAGCCATCGTCATTTTGCCCATGTGCCACTCTGAATGTGTGTGTGTGTGTGTGTGTGGGTACATCGTCATTTTGCCCATGTGCCACTCTGAATGTGTGTGTGTGTGTGTGTGTGGAGCCCATCGTCATTTTGCCCATGTGCCACTCTGAATGTGTGTGTGTGTGTGTGTGTGTGGAGCCCATCGTCATTTTGCCCATGTGCCACTCTGAATGTGTGTGTGTGTGTGTGTGTGGAGCCCATCGTGAACACTTATGTGCCACTCTGAATGTGTGTGTGTGTGTGTGTGTGGAGCCCATCGTCATTTTGCCCATGTGCCACTCTGAATGTGTGTGTGTGTGTGTGTGTGGAGCCCATCGTCATTTTTGCCCATGTGCCACTCTGAATGTGTGTGTGTGTGTGTGTGTGGAGCCTATCGTCATTTTGCCCATGTGCCACTCTGAATGTGTGTGTGTGTGTGTGTGTGGAGCCCATCGTCATTTTGCCCATGTGCCACTCTGAATGTGTGTGTGTGTGTGTGTGTGGAGCCCATCGTCATTTTGCCCATGTGCACTCTGAATGTGTGTGTGTGTGTGTGTGTGTGGGAGCCATCGTCATTTTGCCCATGTGCCACTCTGAATGTGTGTGTGTGTGTGTGTGTGTGGGAGCCCATCGTCATTTTGCCCATGTGCCACTCTGAATGTGTGTGTGTGTGTGTGTGGAGCCCATCGTCATTTTTGCCCATGTGCCACTCTGAATGTGTGTGTGTGTGTGTGTGTGGAGCCATCGTCATTTTGCCCATCTGTGCCACTCTGAATGTGTGTGTGTGTGTGTGTGTGGAGCCCATCGTCATTTTGCCCATGTGCCACTCTGAATGTGTGTGTGTGTGTGTGTGTGTGGAGCCCATCGTCATTTTGCCCATGTGCCACTCTGAATGTGTGTGTGTGTGTGTGTGTGGAGCCCATCGTCATTTTGCCCATGTGCCACTCTGAATGTGTGTGTGTGTGTGTGTGTGTGGAGCCCATCGTCATTTGCCCATGTACCACTCTGAATGTGTGTGTGTGTGTGTGTGTGTGGAGCCCATCGTCATTTTGCCCATGTACACTCTGAATGTGTGTGTGTGTGTGTGTGTGTGGAGCCATCGTCATTTTGCCCATGTGCCACTCTGAATGTGTGTGTGTGTGTGTGTGTGTGGAGCCCATCGTCATTGCCCATGTGCCACTCTGAATGTGTGTGTGTGTGTGTGTGTGTGGAGCCCATCGTCATTTTGCCCATGTGCCACTCTGAATGTGTGTGTGTGTGTGTGTGTGTGGGAGCCCATCGTCATTTTGCCCATGTGCCACTCTGAATGTGTGTGTGTGTGTGTGTGTGTGGAGCCCATCGTCATTTTGCCCATGTGCCACTCTGAATGTGTGTGTGTGTGTGTGTGTGTGGAGCCCATCGTCATTTTGCCCATGTGCCACTCTGAATGTGTGTGTGTGTGTGTGTGTGGAGCCCATCGTCATTTTGCCCATGTGCACTCTGAATGTGTGTGTGTGTGTGTGTGTGGGCCATCGTCATTTTGCTTATGTGCACTCTGAATGTGTGTGTGTGTGTGTGTGTGGAACCCTTGTCATTTGCCCATGTGCCACTCTGAATGTGTGTGTGTGTGTGTGTGTGTGGAGCCCATCGTCATTTTGCCCATGTGCCACTCTGAATGTGTGTGTGTGTGTGTGTGTGGAGCCCATCGTCATTTTGCCCATGTGCCACTCTGAATGTGTGTGTGTGTGTGTGTGTGGAGCCCATCGTCATTTTGCCCATGTGCCACTCTGAATGTGTGTGTGTGTGTGTGTGTGGAGCCCATCGTCATTTTTGCCCATGTGTACCCTCCTGAATGTGTGTGTGTGTGTGTGTGTGGAGCCCATCGTCATTTTGCCCATGTGCCACTCTGAATGTGTGTGTGTGTGTGTGTGTGGGTATACGTCATTTGCCCATGTGCCACTCTGAATGTGTGTGTGTGTGTGTGTGTGGAGCCATCGTCATTTTTGCCCATGTGCCACTCTGAATGTGTGTGTGTGTGTGTGTGTGGAGCCCATCGTCATTTTGCCCATGTGCCACTCTGAATGTGTGTGTGTGTGTGTGTGTGGAGCCCATCGTCATTTTGCCCATGTGCCACTCTGAATGTGTGTGTGTGTGTGTGTGGAGCCCATCATCATTTTGCCCATGTGCCACTCTGAATGTGTGTGTGTGTGTGTGTGTGGAGCCCATCGTCATTTTGCCCATGTGCCACTCTGAATGTGTGTGTGTGTGTGTGTGTGGAGCCCATCGTCATTTTGCCCATATTGCCACTCTGAATGTGTGTGTGTGTGTGTGTGTGGAGCCCATCGTCATTTTGCCCATGTGCCACTCTGAATGTGTGTGTGTGTGTGTGTGAGCCCATCGTCATTTGCCCGCATGTGCCACTCTGAATGTGTGTGTGTGTGTGTGTGTGTGGAGCCGCTGTGTTTGCCCATGTGCACTCTGAATGTGTGTGTGTGTGTGTGTGTGGAGCCCATCGTCATTTTGCCCATGTGCCACTCTGAATGTGTGTGTGTGTGTGTGTGTGTGGAGCCCATCGTCATTTTGCCCATGTGCCACTCTGAATGTGTGTGTGTGTGTGTGTGGAGCCCATCGTCATTTTGCCCATGTGCCACTCTGAATGTGTGTGTGTGTGTGTGTGTGTGGGAGCCCATCGTCATTTTGCCCATGTGCCACTCTGAATGTGTGTGTGTGTGTGTGTGTGGAGCCCATCCGTCATTTTGCCCATGTGCCACTCTGAATGTGTGTGTGTGTGTGTGTGTGGAGCCCATCGTCATTTTGCCCATGTGCCACTCTGAATGTGTGTGTGTGTGTGTGTGTGGAGCCCATCGTGTTTGCCAACTATTTTTCACTCTGAATGTGTGTGTGTGTGTGTGTGTGTATAGACCCATCGTCATTTTGCCCATGTGCCACTCTGAATGTGTGTGTGTGTGTGTGTGTGTGTGGAGCCCATCGTCATTTTGCCCATGTGCCACTCTGAATGTGTGTGTGTGTGTGTGTGTGGAGCCCATCGTCATTTTGCCCATGTGCCACTCTGAATGTGTGTGTGTGTGTGTGTGTGGAGCCCATCGTCATTTTGCCCTTGTGCCACTCTGAATGTGTGTGTGTGTGTGTGTGTAGGCCCATCGTCATTTTGCCCATGTGCCACTCTGAATGTGTGTGTGTGTGTGTGTGTGGGAGCCCATCGTCATTTTGCCCATGTGCCACTCTGAATGTGTGTGTGTGTGTGTGTGTGGAGCCCATCGTCATTTTGCCCATGTGCCACTCTGAATGTGTGTGTGTGTGTGTGTGTGTGTGGAGCCATCGTCATTTTGCCCATGTGCCACTCTGAATGTGTGTGTGTGTGTGTGTGTGTGTGGAGCCCATCGTCATTTTGCCCATGTGCCACTCTGAATGTGTGTGTGTGTGTGTGTGTGGAGCCCATCGTCCATTTTTGCCCATGTGCCTCTGGATGTGTGTGTGTGTGTGTGTGTGGAGCCCATCGTCATTTTGCCCATGTGCCACTCTGAATGTGTGTGTGTGTGTGTGTGTGGAGCCCATCGTCATTTTGCCCATGTGCCACTCTGAATGTGTGTGTGTGTGTGTGTGTGGAGCCCATCGTCATTTTGCCCATGTGCCACTCTGAATGTGTGTGTGTGTGTGTGTGTGGAGCCCATCGTCATTTTGCCCATGTGCCACTCTGAATGTGTGTGTGTGTGTGTGTGTGGAGCCCATCGTCATTTGCCCATGTGCCGCTCTGAATGTGTGTGTGTGTGTGTGTGTGGAGCCCATCGTCATTTTGCCCATGTGCCACTCTGAATGTGTGTGTGTGTGTGTGTGTGGAGCCCATCGTCATTTTGCCCATGTGCCACTCTGAATGTGTGTGTGTGTGTGTGTGTGGAGCCCATCGTCATTTTGCCCATGTGCCACTCTGAATGTGTGTGTGTGTGTGTGTGTGGAGCCCATCGTCATTTTTGCCCATGTGCCACTCTGAATGTGTGTGTGTGTGTGTGTGTGGAGCCCATCGTCATTTTGCCCATGTGCCACTCTGAATGTGTGTGTGTGTGTGTGTGTGGGCCCATCGTCATTTTGCCCATGTGCCACTCTGAATGTGTGTGTGTGTGTGTGTGTGGAGCCCATCTTGTCATTTTGCCCATGTGCCACTCTGAATGTGTGTGTGTGTGTGTGTGTGGAGCCCATCGTCATTTGCCCATGTGCCTCTGAATGTGTGTGTGTGTGTGTGTGTGGAGCCCATCGTCATTTTTGCCCATGTGCCACTCTGAATGTGTGTGTGTGTGTGTGTGTGGAGCCCATCGTCATTTTGCCCATGTGCCACTCTGAATGTGTGTGTGTGTGTGTGTGTGTGGAGCCCATCGTCATTTTGCCCATGTGCCACTCTGAATGTGTGTGTGTGTGTGTGTAGAGCCCATCGTCATTTTTGCCCATGTGCCACTCTGAATGTGTGTGTGTGTGTGTGTGTGGAGCCCATCGTCATTTTGCCCATGTGCACTCTCTGAATGTGTGTGTGTGTGTGTGTGTGGAGCCCATCGTCATTTTTGCCCATGTGCCACTCTGAATGTGTGTGTGTGTGTGTGTGTGGAGCCCATCCGTCATTTTGCCCATGTGCCACTCTGAATGTGTGTGTGTGTGTGTGTGTGGAGCCCATCGTCATTTTGCCCATGTGCCACTCTGAATGTGTGTGTGTGTGTGTGTGTGTGGAGCCCATCGTCATTTTGCCCATGTGCCACTCTGAATGTGTGTGTGTGTGTGTGTGTGTGTGGAGCCCATCGTCATTTTGCCCATGTGCCACTCTGAATGTGTGTGTGTGTGTGTGTGTGGAGCCCATCGTCATTTTGCCCATGTGCCACTCTGAATGTGTGTGTGTGTGTGTGTGTGTGGAGCCCATCGTGTTTGCCATGTGCCACTCTGAATGTGTGTGTGTGTGTGTGTGGAGCCATCGTCATTTGCCCATGTGCCACTCTGAATGTGTGTGTGTGTGTGTGTGTGGAGCCATCGTCATTTTGCCCATGTGCCACTCTGAATGTGTGTGTGTGTGTGTGTGTGGAGCCCATCGTCATTTTGCCCATGTGCCACTCTGAATGTGTGTGTGTGTGTGTGGAGCCCATCGTCATTTTGCCCATGTGCCACTCTGAATGTGTGTGTGTGTGTGTGTGTGGAGCCATCGTCATTTTGCCCATGTGCCACTCTGAATGTGTGTGTGTGTGTGTGTGTGGAGCCATCGTCATTTTGCCCATGTGCCACTCTGAATGTGTGTGTGTGTGTGTGTGGAGCCCATCGTCATTTTGCCCATGTGCCACTCTGAATGTGTGTGTGTGTGTGTGTGTGGAGCCCATCGTCATTTGCCCATGTGCCACTCTGAATGTGTGTGTGTGTGTGTGTGTGGAGCCCATCGTATTTTGCCCATGTGCCACTCTGAATGTGTGTGTGTGTGTGTGTGTGGAGCCCATCGTCATTTTGCCCATGTGCCACTCTGAATGTGTGTGTGTGTGTGTGTGTGGAGCCCATCGTCATTTTGCCCATGTGCCACTCTGAATGTGTGTGTGTGTGTGTGTGTGGAGCCCATCGTCATTTTGCCCATGTGCCACTCTGAATGTGTGTGTGTGTGTGTGTGTGGAGCCCATCGTCATTTTGCCCATGTGCCACTCTGAATGTGTGTGTGTGTGTGTGTGTGGAGCCCATCGTGCATTTGCCCATGTGCCACTCTGAATGTGTGTGTGTGTGTGTGTGTGGAGCCCATCGTCATTTTGCCCATGTGCCACTCTGAATGTGTGTGTGTGTGTGTGTGTGTGGAGCCCATCGTCATTTTGCCCATGTGCCACTCTGAATGTGTGTGTGTGTGTGGAGCCCATCGTCATTTTGCCCATGTGCCACTCTGAATGTGTGTGTGTGTGTGGAGCCCATCGTCATTTTTTGCCCATGTACCACTCTGAATGTGTGTGTGTGTGTGGAGCCCATCGTCATTTTGCCCATGTGCACTCTGAATGTGTGTGTGTGTGTGTGGGCCATCGTCATTTTTTGCCCATGTGCCACTCTGAATGTGTGTGTGTGGAGCCCATCGTCATTTTGCCCATGTGCCACTCTGAATGTGTGTGTGTGGAGCCCATCGTCATTTTGCCCATGTGCCACTCTGAATGTGTGTGTGGAGCCCATCGTCATTTTGCCCATGTGCCACTCTGAATGTGTGTGTGTGGAGCCCATCGTCATTTTGCCCATGTGCCACTCTGAATGTGTGTGTGTGGAGCCCATCGTCATTTTGCCCATGTGCCACTCTGAATGTGTGTGTGGAGCCCATCGTCATTTTGCCCATGTGCCACTCTGAATGTGTGTGTGTGGAGCCCATCGTCATTTTGCCCATGTGCCACTCTGAATGTGTGTGTGTGGAGCCCATCGTCATTTTGCCCATGTGCCACTCTGAATGTGTGTGTGTGGAGCCCATCGTCATTTTGCCCATGTGCCTCTGTGTGTGTGTGGAGCCCATCGTCATTTTGCCCATGTGCCACTCTGAATGTGTGTGTGTGGAGCCCATCCGTCATTTGCCCATGTGCCACTCTGAATGTGTGTGTGTGGAGCCCATCGTCATTTTGCCCATGTGCCACTCTGAATGTGTGTGTGTGGAGCCCATCGTCATTTTGCCCATGTGCCACTCTGAATGTGTGTGTGTGTGTGTGGAGCCCATCGTCATTTTGCCCATGTGCCACTCTGAATGTGTGTGTGTGTGTGTGGAGCCCATCGTCATTTTGCCCATGTGCCACTCTGAATGTGTGTGTGTGTGTGTGTGGAGCCCATCGTCATTTTGCCCATGTGCCACTCTGAATGTGTGTGTGTGTGTGTGTGTGGAGCCCATCGTCATTTTGCCCATGTGCCACTCTGAATGTGTGTGTGTGTGTGGAGCCCATCATCATTTTACCCATGTGCCACTCTGAATGTGTGTGTGTGTGTGTGGAGCCCATCGTCATTTTGCCCATGTGCCACTCTGAATGTGTGTGTGTGTGTGGAGCCCATCGTCATTTTTGCCCATGTGCCACTCTGAATGTGTGTGTGTGTGTGTGTGGAGCCCATCGTCATTTTGCCCATGTGCCACTCTGAATGTGTGTGTGTGTGTGTGGAGCCCATCGTCATTTTGCCCATGTGCCACTCTGAATGTGTGTGTGTGTGTGTGTGGAGCCCATCGTCATTTTGCCCATGTGCCACTCTGAATGTGTGTGTGTGTGTGTGGAGCCCATCGTCATTTTGCCCATGTGCCACTCTGAATGTGTGTGTGTGTGTGTGGAGCCCATCGTCATTTTGCCCATGTGCCACTCTGAATGTGTGTGTGTGTGTGTGGAGCCCATCGTCATTTTGCCCATGTGCCACTCTGAATGTGTGTGTGTGTGTGTGGAGCCCATCGTCATTTTGCCCATGTGCCACTCTGAATGTGTGTGTGTGTGTGTGGAGCCCATCATCATTTTGCCCATGTGCCACTCTGAATGTGTGTGTGTGTGTGTGGAGCCCATCGTCATTGCCCATGTGCCACTCTGAATGTGTGTGTGTGTGTGTGGAGCCCATCGTCATTTTGCCCATACACTCTGAATGTGTGTGTGTGTGTGTGGAGCCCATCGTCATTTTGCCCATGTGCCACTCTGAATGTGTGTGTGTGTGTGTGGAGCCCATCGTCATTTTTGCCCATGTGCCACTCTGAATGTGTGTGTGTGTGTGTGGAGCCCATCGTCATTTTGCCCATGTGCCACTCTGAATGTGTGTGTGTGTGTGTGGAACCCATCGTCATTTTGCCCATGTGCCACTCTGAATGTGTGTGTGTGTGTGTGGAGCCCATCGTCATTTTTGCCCATGTGCCACTCTGAATGTGTGTGTGTGTGTGTGTGGAGCCCATCGTCATTTTGCCCATGTGCCACTCTGAATGTGTGTGTGTGTGTGTGGAGCCCATCGTCATTTTGCCCATGTGCCACTCTGAATGTGTGTGTGTGTGTGTGGAGCCCATCGTCATTTTGCCCATGTGCCACTCTGAATGTGTGTGTGTGTGTGTGGAGCCCATCGTCATTTTGCCCATGTACCACTCTGAATGTGTGTGTGTGTGTGTGGAGCCCATCGTCATTTTGCCCATGTGCCACTCTGAATGTGTGTGTGTGTGTGTGGAGCCCATCGTCATTTTGCCCATGTGCCACTCTGAATGTGTGTGTGTGTGTGTGGAGCCCATCATCATTTTGCCCATGTGCCACTCTGAATGTGTGTGTGTGTGTGTGTGGAGCCCATCGTCATTTTGCCCATGTACCCTCTGAATGTGTGTGTGTGTGTGTGTGGAGCCCATCGTCATTTTGCCCATGTGCCACTCTGAATGTGTGTGTGTGTGTGTGGGAGCCCATCGTCATTTTGCCCATGTGTACCCTCTGAATGTGTGTGTGTGTGTGTGGAGCCCATCGTCATTTTGCCCATGTGCCACTCTGAATGTGTGTGTGTGTGTGGAGCCCATCGTCATTTTGCCCATGTGCCACTCTGAATGTGTGTGTGTGTGTGTGTGTGGAGCCATCGTCATTTTGCCCATGTGCCACTCTGAATGTGTGTGTGTGTGTGTGGAGCCCATCGTCATTTTGCCCATGTGCCACTCTGAATGTGTGTGTGTGTGTGTGGAGCCCATCGTCATTTTGCCCATGTGCCACTCTGAATGTGTGTGTGTGTGTGTGTGGAGCCCATCGTCATTTTGCCCATGTGCCACTCTGAATGTGTGTGTGTGTGTGTGGAGCCCATCGTCATTTTGCCCATGTGCCACTCTGAATGTGTGTGTGTGTGTGGAGCCCATCGTCATTTTATGTGCCACTCTGAATGTGTGTGTGTGTGTGTGGAGCCCATCGTCATTTTGCCCATGTGCCACTCTGAATGTGTGTGTGTGTGTGTGGAGCCCATCGTCATTTTGCCCATGCCCTCTGAATGTGTGTGTGTGTGTGTGGAGCCATCGTCATTTTGCCCATGTGCCACTCTGAATGTGTGTGTGTGTGTGTGGAGCCCATCGTCATTTTGCCCATGTGCCACTCTGAATGTGTGTGTGTGTGTGTGTGGAGCCCATCGTCATTTTGCCCATGTGCCACTCTGAATGTGTGTGTGTGTGTGTGGAGCCCATCGTCATTTTGCCCATGTGCCACTCTGAATGTGTGTGTGTGTGTGTGGAGCCCATCGTCATTTTGCCCATGTGCCACTCTGAATGTGTGTGTGTGTGTGTGGAGCCCATCGTCATTTTGCCCATGTGCCACTCTGAATGTGTGTGTGTGTGTGTGGAGCCCATCGTCATTTTGCCCATGTGCCACTCTGAATGTGTGTGTGTGTGTGTGGAGCCCATCGTCATTTGCCCATGTGCCACTCTGAATGTGTGTGTGTGTGTGTGGAGCCCATCGTCATTTTGCCCATGTGCCACTCTGAATGTGTGTGTGTGTGTGGAGCCCATCATCATTTGCCCATGTGCCACTCTGAATGTGTGTGCGTGTGTGTGTGGAGCCCATCGTCATTTTGCCCATGTGCCACTCTGAATGTGTGTGTGTGTGTGTGGAGCCCATCGTCATTTTGCCCATGTGCCACTCTGAATGTGTGTGTGTGTGTGTGTGGAGCCCATCGTCATTTTGCCCATGTGCCACTCTGAATGTGTGTGTGTGTGTGTGGAGCCCATCGTCATTTTGCCCATGTGCCACTCTGAATGTGTGTGTGTGTGTGTGGAGCCCATCGTCATTTTGCCCATGTGCCACTCTGAATGTGTGTGTGTGTGTGGAGCCCATCGTCATTTTGCCCATGTGCCACTCTGAATGTGTGTGTGTGTGTGTGGAGCCCATCGTCATTTTGCCCATGTGCCACTCTGAATGTGTGTGTGTGTGTGTGGAGCCCATCGTCATTTTGCCCATGTGCCACTCTGAATGTGTGTGTGTGTGTGTGGAGCCCATCGTCATTTTGCCCATGTGCCACTCAATGTGTGTGTGTGTGTGTGGAGCCCATCGTCATTTTGCCCATGTGCCACTCTGAATGTGTGTGTGTGTGTGGAGCCCATCGTCATTTTGCCCATGTGCCACTCTGAATGTGTGTGTGTGTGTGTGGAGCCCATCGTCATTTTGCCCATGTGCCACTCTGAATGTGTGTGTGTGTGTGGAGCCCATCGTCATTTTGCCCATGTGCCACTCTGAATGTGTGTGTGTGTGTGTGGGGCCCATCGTCATTTTGCCCATGTGCCACTCTGAATGTGTGTGTGTGTGTGTGTGGAGCCCATCGTCATTTTGCCCATGTGCCACTCTGAATGTGTGTGTGTGTGTGTGTGGAGCCCATCGTCAATTTTGCCCATGTGCCACTCTGAATGTGTGTGTGTGTGTGTGGAGCCCATCGTCATTTTGCCCATGTGCCACTCTGAATGTGTGTGTGTGTGTGTGGAGCCCATCGTCATTTTGCCCATGTGCCACTCTGAATGTGTGTGTGTGTGTGTGGGAGCCCATCGTCATTTTGCCCATGTGCCACTCTGAATGTGTGTGTGTGTGTGTGGAGCCCATCATTCATTTTGCCCATGTGCCACTCTGAATGTGTGTGTGTGTGTGTGGAGCCCATCGTCATTTGCCCATGTGCCACTCTGAATGTGTGTGTGTGTGTGTGTGGAGCCCATCGTCATTTGCCCATGTGCCACTCTGAATGTGTGTGTGTGTGTGTGTGGAGCCCATCGTCATTTTGCCCATGTGCCACTCTGAATGTGTGTGTGTGTGTGTGTGGAGCCCATCGTCATTTTGCCCATGTGCCACTCTGAATGTGTGTGTGTGTGTGTGGAGCCCATCGTCATTTGCCCATGTGCCACTCTGAATGTGTGTGTGTGTGTGTGGAGCCCATCGTCATTTTGCCCATGTGCCACTCTGAATGTGTGTGTGTGTGTGTGTGGAGCCCATCGTCATTTTGCCCATGTGCCACTCTGAATGTGTGTGTGTGTGTGTGGAGCCCATCGTCATTTTGCCCATGTGCCACTCTGAATGTGTGTGTGTGTGTGTGGGCCATCGTCATTTTGCCCATGTGCCACTCTGAATGTGTGTGTGTGTGTGAGGCCCATCGTCATTTTGCCCATGTGCCACTCTGAATGTGTGTGTGTGTGTGTGGAGCCCATCGTCATTTTGCCCATGTGCACTCTGAATGTGTGTGTGTGTGTGTGGAGCCCATCGTCATTTTGCCCATGTGCCACTCTGAATGTGTGTGTGTGTGTGTGGAGCCCATCGTCATTTTGCCCATGTGCCACTCTGAATGTGTGTGTGTGTGTGGAGCCCATCGTCATTTTGCCCATGTGCCACTCTGAATGTGTGTGTGTGTGTGTGGAGCCCATCGTCATTTTGCCCATGTGTGCCCTCTGAATGTGTGTGTGTGTGTGTGGAGCCCATCGTCATTTTGCCCATGTGCCACTCTGAATGTGTGTGTGTGTGTGTGTATTGGGCAGCCCATCGTCATTTTGCTTATGTGCCACTCTGAATGTGTGTGTGTGTGTGTGGAGCCCATCGTCATTTTGCCCATGTGCCACTCTGAATGTGTGTGTGTGTGTGTGGGCCATCTAGTCATTTTGCCCATGTGCCACTCTGAATGTGTGTGTGTGTGTGTGTGGAGCCCATCGTCATTTTGCCCATGTGCCACTCTGAATGTGTGTGTGTGTGTGTGGAGGGCCCATCGTCATTTTGCCCATGTGCCACTCTAGATGTGTGTGTGTGTGTACGGGCCATCGTCATTTTGCCCATGTGCCACTCTGAATGTGTGTGTGTGTGTGTGGAGCCCATCGTCATTTTGCCCATGTGCCACTCTGAATGTGTGTGTGTGTGTGTGGAGCCCATCGTCATTTTGCCCATGTGCCACTCTCTGAATGTGTGTGTGTGTGTGTGGAGCCCATCGTCATTTTGCCCATGTGCCACTCTGAATGTGTGTGTGTGTGTGTGGAGCCCATCGTCATTTTGCCCATGTGCCACTCTGAATGTGTGTGTGTGTGTGTGGGCCATGCGTCATTTTGCATGTGCCCTCTGAATGTGTGTGTGTGAGCCCATCGTCATTTGGTTCCAGTCTGAATGTGGGTGTGCCGCAATTGTCATTTTGCCTACGTGCCACTCTGAATGTGTGTGTGTGGAGCCCATCGTCATTTGGTTCCAGTCTGAATGTGGGTGTGCCGCAATTGTCATTTGCCTACGTGCCACTCTGAATGTGTGTGTGTGGAGCCCATCGTCATTTGGTTCCAGTCTGAATGTGGGTGTGCCACAATTGTCA
>JBBBDQ010019696.1:0-12885 GCA_037127315.1 Ascarosepion bandense | reverse complement strand
CTGGCCACTAACTCCCCAGACTGGGAAACCACCTTGATTATTATGTGTGGGGCTGCATTGAGCCAACCATCATCTTGGAACACTAGCAGAATGCAATTCTTAGTGGTGAACAAATTTCCAATCACATACACAAAATACCATACCCCTAATTCCCCAGACATTACCATGATTATTATGTGTGGGGCTGCATTTCCAGAACAGCCATCCTCTTAAGGAACACTAGCAGAATGCAGATCTTGTATGTTCATTCATTTCTGTCCACATCACCCACCCATCTGACACCTAATTTCCCCAGACTGAAACCATTCAGTTATTATGTGTGGGCTGCATTCTGAACTAAGCATATAGCAAAGACACCAGAATGCAGTCATGGCTGTGAACAATTGCAATCACATCTTACCACATCTGGCCCTAATTCCCCAGACTGAAAACCAAGCTTGATTGCTTAATAATAATGGAGCTGCATTGGGCAAACACGTCTCTAGAACACTAGCAGAATGCAGTCATGGCTATTTGAACAATTTCCTGCAATCACTCTTGCCATCTGGCCACCTATTCCCCAGACCAAACCAACTTGATTATTATGTATGGGGCTGCATTTGAACCAACCATCCTCTTAAGGAACACAACAGAATGCCAAGTGTGGCTGTTGAACAATTTCTATGCAATCACATCACCACCCCACTCTGGCCACCTAACTCCCAGACTGGGAAACCACCTTGATTGTCTCTGTGGGCTGCATTTGAACCAATACTCTCTTAAGGAACTGTAGGAAACAAGTCATGGCTGTTAGAACAATTTCTGCAATCACATCACCCCACCCCACATCTGGCCACCTAACTCTAGTGAAGCCACCTTGATTGTTATGTGTGGGGCTGCATTTGAACCAACCCATCCTCTTAGAGACACTAGCAAGAATGCAGTCATGGCTGTTGAACAATTTCTGCAATCACATCACCCCTTACATCTGACACCTAATTCCCCAGACTGAAACCAACTTGATTATTATGTGTGGGGCTGCATTTGAACCAACCATCCTCGCAAGGAACATAGCAGAATGCAGTCATGGCTGTTGAACAATTTCTGCAATCACATCACCCCTTACATCTGGCCACCCTAACTCCCCCAGACTGAAGCCACCACCTTGATTATTATGTGTGGGGCTGCATTTCAGACTGACACATCCTCTTAAGGAACACTAGCAAAGAATGCAGTCATGGCTATTTCTGAACAATTTCTGCAATCACATCACCCCTTACATCTGGCCACCTAACTCCCAGGCTAGATACCCTTGATTGTATGTGTGGGGCTGCATTTGAACCAACCATCCTCTTAAGGAACACTAGCAGAATGCAGTCATGGCTGTTGAACGAATTTCTGCAATCACATCACCCCTTACATCTGGCCACCTAACTCCCAGACTGAAACCACCTTGATTATTATGTGTGGGGCTGCATTTGAACCAACCATCCTCTTAAGGAACACTAGCAGAATGCAGTCATGGCTGTTGAACAATTTTGATACATCTGCCCCCTTACATCTGTACCTAACTCCCCAGACTGAAGCCACATGGTTGTATGTGTGGGGGCTGCCTTCCAGACCAACCATCCTCTTAAGGAACACTAGCAGAATGCAGTCATGGCTGTTGAACAATTTCTGCAATCACATCACCCCTTACATCTGGCCACCTAACTCCCCAGACTGAAACCACCTTGATTATTATGTGTGGAGATGTATTTGGACAACCATCCTCTTAAGGAACACTGTGGGAATGCAGTCATGGCTGTTGAACAATTTCTGCAATCACATCACCCCTTACATCTACATTCCACCTAACTCCCCAGACTGGAAACCACCTTGATTATTATGTGTGGAGATGTATTTGAACCAACCATCCTCTTAAGGAACACTAGCAGAATGCAGTCATGGCTGTTGAACAATTTCTGCAATGCATCCCACCCTAACACATCTGGCCACCTAACTCCCCAGACTGAAACCACCTTGATTATTATGTGTGGAGATGTATTTGAACCAACCATCCTCTTAAGGAACACTAGCAGAATGCAGTCTATGGCTGTTGAACAATTTCTGCAATCACATCACCCCTTACATCTGGCCACCTAACTCCCCCAGACTGAAACCACCTTGATTATTATGTGTGGAGATGTATTTGAACCAACCATCCTCTTAAGAACACTAGCAGAATGCAGTCATGGCTGTTGAACAATTTCTGCAATCACATCACCCCTTACATCTGGCCACCTAACTCCCCAGATACAAACCAACTTGATTATTATGTGTGGAGATGTATTTGAACCAACCATCCTCTTAAAAGACCACTAGCAGAATGCAGTCATGGCTGTTGAACAATTTCTGCAATCACATCACCCCTTACATCTGGCCACCTAACTCCCCAGACTGAAACCACCTTGATTATTTATGTGTGGAGATGTATTTAGACCAACCATCCCCTCTTAAGGAACACTAGCAGAATGCAGTCATGGCTGTTGAACAATTTCTGCAATCACATCACCCACTCCATCTGGCCACCTAACTCCCCAGACTGAAACCACCTTGATTATTATGTGTGGAGATGTATTTGGACAACCATCCTCTTAAGGAACACCCATGCAGAATGCAGTCATGGCTGTTGTTTGTTTCTGCCAAATGCATCACACTTACATCTGGCCACCTAACCCTGAGCTGAAACCACCTTGAGTTATTATGTGTGGGGCTGCATTTGAACCAACCATCCTCTTGGGAACACTAGCAGAATGCAGTCATGGCTGTTGAACAATTTCTGCAATCACATCACCCCTTACATCTGGCCACCTAACTCCCCAGACTGAAACCACCTTGATTATTATGTGTGGAGATGTATTTGAACCAACCATCCTCTTAAGGAACACTAGCAGAGATGCAGTCATGGCTGTTGAACAATTTCTGCAATCACATCACCCCTTGTCAGCCCCACCTAACTCCCCAGACTGAAACCACACCTTGATTATTATGTGTGGAGATGTGGCTTTGAACCAACCATCCTCTTAAGGAACACTAGCAGAATGCAGTCATGGCTGTTGAACAATTTCCCCAATCCCTCTGCCCCTTACATCTGGCTACCTAACTCCCCAGACTGAAACCACCTTGATTGTATATGTGTGGAGATGTATTTGAACCAACCATCCTCTTAAGGAACACTAGCAGAATGCAGTCATGGCTGTTGAACAATTTCTGCAATCACATCACCCCTTACATCTGGCCACCTAACTCCCCAGACTGAAACCACCTTGATTATTATGTGTGGAGATGTATTTGAACCAACCATCCTCTTAAGGAACACTAGCAGAATGCAGTCATGGCTGTTGAACAATTTCTGCAATCACATCTTGCCTTACATCCAAGCACCTATCCCCAGACTGAAACCAACTTGATTATTATGTGTGGAGATGTATTCCAGACCAACCATCCTCTTAAGGAACATAGCAGAATGCAGTCACTGGCTGTTGAACATTTCTGCAATCACATCACCCCTTACATCTGGCCACCTAACTCCCCAGACTGAAACCACCTTGATTATTATGTGTGGAGATGTATTTGAACCAACCATCCTCAACAGGAACACTAGCAGAATGCAGTCATGGCTGTTGAACAATTTCTGCAATCACATCACCCCTTACATCTGGCCACCTAACTCCCCAGGCCCAAACCATGATTATTATGTGTGGGGCTGCATTGAACCAACCATCCTCTTAAGGAACACTAGCAGAATGCAGTCATGGCTGTTGAACAATTTCTGCAATCACATCTTTACATCTGGCCACTAACTCTCCCAGACTGAAACCACCTTAGGTCCTTATGTGTGGAGGGTGCATTTGAACCAACCATCCTCTTAAGGAACACTAGCAGAATGCAGTCATGGCTGTTGAACAATTTCTGCAATCACATCACCCCTTACATCTGGCCACCCTAACTCCCCAGACTGAAACCACCTTGCTGATTATTATGTGTGGAGATGTATTTGAACCAACCATCCTCTTAAGGAACATGAGAATGCAGTCATGGCTGTTGAACAATTTCTGCAATCACACTACCCACCACTAAGCCACCTATCCCACAGACTGAAACCACTGATTGTGTGGGGCTGCGGCAGACCAACCATCCTCTTAGGAACACTAGCAAGTGCAGTGTGGCTGTTAGACAATTTCTGCAATCACATCTTACATCCCCAGCACTGCTCCCAGACTGAAGCCACTGATTATTATGTGTGGAGATGTATTTGAACCATGCATCCTCTTAAGGAACACACTAGCAGAATGCAGTCATGAAAGCAACCCAGAACAATTTCTGCAATCACATCACCCCTTACATCTGGCCACCTAACCCCCAGACTGAAACCACCTTGAATTTATTATGTGTGGGGCTGCATTTTGAACCAACCATCCTCTTAAGGAACACTAGCAGAATGCAGTCATGGCTGTTGAACAATTTCTGCAATCACATCACCCCTTACATCTGGCCACCCGCTCCCCAGACTGGGAAACCACCTTGATTATTATGTGTGGAGATGTGTTGAACCAACCATCCTCTTAGGGAACACTTCAGATAAATTATGGCTGTTGAACAATTTCTGCAATCACATCACCCCTTACATCTGGCCACTAACTCCCCAGACTGAAACCACCTTGATTATTATGTGTGGGGGCTGCCTTCCAGACCAAGCCATCTACCAAGGAACTGTAAGAATGCAGTCATGGCTGTTGAACAATTTCTGCAATCACATCACCCCTTACATCTGGCCACTAACTCCCCCAGACTGAAACCACCTTGATTATTATGTGTGGAGATGTATTTGAACCAACCATCCTCTTAAGGAACACTAGCAGAATGCAGTCATGGCTGTTGAACAATTTCTGCAATCACATCACCCCTTACATCTGGCCACCTAACTCCCCAGACTGAAACCACCTTGATTGTATGTGTGGGGCTGCATTTGAACCAACCATCCTCTTGAGGAACACTGGCAGATGCAGTCATGGCTGTTGAACAATTTCTGCAATCACATCACCCCTTACATCTGGCCACCTAACTCCCAGACTGAAACCACCTTGATTATTATGTGTGGAGATGTATTTGAACCAACCATCCTCTTAAGGAACACTAGCAGAATGCAGTCATGGCTGTTGAACAATTTCTGCAATCACATCACCCCTTACATCTGGCCACCTAACTCCCCAGACTGAAACCACCTTGATTATTGTATGTGTGGGGCTGCATTTGAACCAACCATCCTCTTAAGGAACACTAGCAGAATGCAGTCATGGCTGTTGAACAATTTCTGCAATCACACATCACCCCTTACATCTGGCCACCTAACTCCCCAGACTAGGAAACCACCTTGATTATTATGTGTGGGAGATGTATTTGAACCAACCATCCTCTTAAAGAACACAAACAGAATGCAGTCATGGCTGTTGACCTGTTTCTGCAATCACATCACCCCTTACATCTGGCCACCTAACTCCCCAGACTGAAACCACCTTGATTATTATGTGTGGGGCTGCATTTGAACCAACCATCCTCTTAAGGAACACTAGCAGAATGCAGTCATGGCTGTTGAACAATTTTCTGCAATCACATCACCCCTTACATCTGGCCACCTAACTCCCCAGACTGAAAACCACCTTGATTATATGTGTGAGTATGTGGGCCAGCAACATCCTCTTAAGGAACACTAGCAGAATGCAGTCATGGCTGTTGAACAATTTCTGCAATCACATCACCCCTTACATCTGGCCACCTAACTCCCCAGACTGAAACCACCTTGATTATTATGTGTGGGGCTGCATTTGAACCAACCATCCTCTTAAGGAACACTAGCAGAATGCAGTCATGGCTGTTGAACAATTTCTGCAATCACATCACCCCTTACATCTGGCCACCTAACTCCCCAGACTGAAACCACCTTGATTATTATGTGTGGGGCTACGTGAACCAACCATCCTCTTAGGGAACACTAGCAGAATGCAGTCATGGCTGTTGAACAATTTCTGCAATCACATCACCTTGCCCCTTACATCTGGCCACCTAAACCACCCAGACTGAAGCCACCTTGATTATTATGTGTGGGGCTGCGTCTTGAACCAACCATCCCTCTTAAGGAACACTAGCAGAATGCAGTCATGGCTGTTGAACAATTTCTGCAATCACATCACCCCTTACATCTGGCCACCTAACTCCCCAGACTGAAACCACCTTGGTCAATATGTGTGGGGGTGTATTTGAACCAACCATCCTCTTAAGGAACACTAGCAGAATGCAGTCATGGCTGTTGAACAATTTCTGCAACCACATCACCTTACATCTGGCCACCTAACTCCCCAGACTGAAACCAACTTGATTATTATGTGTGGGCTGGTACAAGACCAATGTCCTCTTAAGGAACACTAGCAGAATGCAGTCATGGCTGTTGAACAATTTCTGCAATCATCCACATCACCCTTACATCTGGCCACCTAACTCCCAGACTGAAACCACCTTGATTATTATGTGGAGATGTATTTGAACCAACCATCCTCTTAAGGAACACTAGCAGAATGCAGTCATGGCTGTTGAACAATTTCTGCAACCACATCACCCCTTACATCTGGCCACCTAACTCCCCAGACTGAAACCAACTTGATTATTATGTGTGGGGCTGCATTTGAACCAACCATCCTCTTAAGGAACACTAGCAGAATGCAGTCATGGCTGGCCCAGACATTTCTGCAATCACATACCCCTTACATCTGGCCACCTGCTCCCCAGACTGAAACCACCTTGATTATTATGTGTGGGGCTGCATTTGAACCAACCATCCTCTTAAGGAGCCACTAGCAGAATGCAGTCATGGCTGTTGAACAATTTCTGCAATCACATCACCCCTTACATCTGGCCACCTAACTCCCCAGACTGAAACCAAGTTATTATGTGTGGGGCTGCATTTTGAACCAACCATCCTCTTAAGGAACACTAGCAGAATGCAGTCATGGCTGTTGAACCATTTTACTGCAATCACATCACCCCTTACATCTGGCCACCTAACTCCCCAGACGAAACCACCTTGATTATTATGTGTGGGGCTGCATTGAGACCAACCATCCTCTTAAGGAACACTAGCAGAATGCAGTCATGGCTGTTGAACAATTTCTGCAATCACATCACCCCTTACATCTGGCCACCTAACTCCCCAGACTGAAACCACCTTGATTATTATGTGTGGGGCTGCATTTGAACCAACCACTCCTCTTGGGAACACTAGCAGAATGCAGATCATGGCTGTTGAACAATTTCTGCAATCACATCACCCCTTACATCTGGCCACTAACTCCCCAGACTGAAACCACCTTGATTATTATGTGTGGGGCTGCATTTTAGACCAGCCACATCCTCTTAAGGAACACTAGCAGAATGCAGTCATGGCTGTTGAACCATTTCTGCAATCTGCATCACCCCTTACATCTGGCCCTAACTCCCCAGACTGAAACCACCTTGATTATTATGTGTGGGGCTGCATTTGAACCAACCATCCTCTGGGAACACTAGCAGAATGCAGTCATGGCTGTTGAACAATTTCTGCAATCACATCACCCCTTACATCTGGCCACTAACTCCCCAGACTGAAACCACCTTGATTATTATGTGTGGGGCTGCATTTGAACCAGCCATCCTCTTAAGGAACACTAGCAGAATGCAGTCATGGCTGTTGAACAATTTCTGCAATCACATCACCCCTTACATCTGGCCACCTAACTCCCCAGACTGAAACCACCTTGATTATTATGTGTGGGGCTGCATTTGAGCCAACCATCCTCTTTGGGAACACCCCAGCAGAATGCAGTCATGGCTGTTGAACAATTTCTGCAATCACATCACCCCTTACATCTGGCCACTAACTCCCCAGACTGAAACAGCTTGATTATTATGTGTGGGGCTGCATTTTGTGACCAAGCCATCCCATCTTAAGGAACACATAGCAGAATGCAGTCATGGCTGTTGAACAATTTCTGCAATCACATCACCCATTACATCTGGCCACTGCTCCCAGACTGAAACCAACTAGTTATTATGTGTGGAACACATTGAACCAACCATCCTCTTAAGGAACACACAGCAGAATGCAGTCATGGCTGTTGAACTATTTCTGCAATCACATCACCCCTTACATCTGGCCACCTAACTCCCCAGACTGGAAACCACCTTGATTATTATGTGTGGGGCTGCATTTTGAACCAACCATCCTCTTAAGAGACACTAGCAGAATGCAGTCATAAGGCTGTTGAACAATTTCTGCAATCACATGCCCCTTGTCTGGCCACCTAGCTCCCCAGACTGAAATAACTGATTGTATAATGCAGGGCTGCATTTGAATGTGTCTCTGGGAACACCTAGCAGAATGCAGATCATAACATTGAACAATTTCTTGTCTGTCTTCCCACCATCTAGCCTCTTACTCTGAATGAAATAAACTTGATTGTTATGTGTGGGCTGCATTTGAACTCCAACCATCTCTTTAAGAACTATGAAATACAGTCCATACATTTTATTGTTTCTTCTGTCCATCACCCCTTACATCTGGCCACCTAACTCCCCAGACTGAAACCACCTTGATTATTATGTGTGGGGCTGCATTTCTGAACCAGCCATCCTCTTAAGGAACACTAGCAGAATGCAGTCATGGCTGTTGAACAATTTCTGCAATCACATGCCCACCACATCTGACACCCTTCCCCCAGACTGAAACCACCTTGATTATTATGTGTGGGGCTGCATTTGAACCAACCCATCCTCCTTAAGGAACACTAGCAGAATGCAGTCATGGCTGTTGAACAATTTCTGCAATCACATCACCCCTTACATCTGGCCACCTAATTCCCCAGACTGAAACCACCTTGATTATTATGTGTGGGGCTGCATTTGAACCAACCATCCTCTTAAGGAACACTAGCAGAATGCAGTCATGGCTGTTAGACATTTTCTGCAATCACATCACCCCTTACATCTGGCCACCTAACTCCCCAGACCCAAACCACCTTGAATTTATTGTGGGGCTGTGGCCCAGACCAACCATCCTCACCCAAGGAACACTGGCAGAATGCAGTCATGGCTGTTGAACAATTTCTGCAATCACATCACCCCTTACATCTGGCCACCTAATTCCCCAGACTGAAACCACCTTGATTATTATGTGTGGGGCTGCATTTCCCAGACCAACCATCCTCTTAAGGAACACTAGCAGAATGCAGTCATGAGCTGTTGAACAGGCACAAATCACATCACCCCTTACATCTGGCCACCTAACTCCCCAGACTGAAACCACCTTGATTATTATAATGACAGGGCTGCATTTGAACCAACCATCCTCTTAAGAGACATAGCAGAATGCAGTCATGGCTGTTAGAACAATTTCTGCAATCACATCACCCCTTTCACATCTGGCCACCTAATTCCCCAGACTGAAACCACCTTGATTATTATGTGTGGGGCTGCATTTGAACCAACCATCCTCTTAAGGAACACTAGCAGAATGCAGTCATGGCTGGTGAACAATTTCTGCAATCACATCACCCCTTACATCCCAGCACCTAACTCCCCAGACTGAAACCAACTTGATTATTATGTGTGGGGCTGCATTTCACAAAAGACCAACAAACTCCCTCCTTAAGGAACACTAGCAGAATGCAGTCATGGCCTGTTGAACAATTTCTGCAATACATCACCCCTTACATCTGGCCACCTAACTCCCCAGACTGAAACCAACTTGATTATTATGTGTGGGGGCTGCATTTATACATCCTCTTAGAGAACCCTTGTAGAAGATGCAGTCATGGCTGTTGAACTATTTCTGCAATCACATCACCCCTTACATCTGGCCACCTAACTCCCCAGACTGAAACCACCTTGATTATTATGTATGTGTGGGGCTGCATTTGAACCAACCATCCTCTTAAGGAACACTAGCAGAATGCAGTCATGGCTGTTGAACAATTTCTGCAATCACATCACCCCTTACATCTGGCCACCTAACTCCCCAGACTGAAACCAACTTGATTATTATGTGTGGGGCTGCATTTGTTAGACTATGTCCTCTTAAGGAACACTAGCAGAATGCAGTCATGGCTGTTGAACTATTTCTGCAATCACATCACCCTTACATCTGGCCACCTAACTCCCCAGACTGAAACCACCTTGATTATTATGTGTGGGGCTGCATTTGAACCAACCATCTCTTAAGGAACACTAGCAAGATGCAGTCATGGCTGTTGAACAGGCCTGCTACCGTGCATCACCCTGCATAAACCACCCCAACTCCCCACAGACTGAAACCACCTTGATTATTATGTGTGGGGCTGCATTTTGAACCAACCATCCTCTTAAGGAACACTAGCAGAATGCAGTCATGGCTGTTGAACAATTTCTGCAATCACATCACCCCTTACATCTGGCCACCTAACTCCCCAGACTGAAACCAACTTGATTATTATGTGTGGGGCTGCATTTGAACCAACCATCCTCTTAAGGAACACTAGCAGAATGCAGTCATGGCTGTTGAATAATTTCTTGCAATCACATCACCCCTTACATCTGGCACCTAACTCCCAGACTGAAACCAACTTGATTATTATGTGTGGGGCTGCATTTGAACCAACCATCCTCTTAAGGAACACTAGCAGAATGCAGTCATTGGCTGTTGAACAATTTCTGCAATCACATCACCCCTTACATCATACCTAACTCCCCAGACAAACCAACTTGATTATTATGTGTGGGGCTGCATTTGAACCAACCATCCTCTTAAGGAACACTAGCAGAATGCAGTCATGGCTGTTGAACAATTTCTGCAATCACATCACCCCTTACATCATGGCCACCTAACTCCCCAGACTGAAACCAACTTGATTATTATGTGTGGGGCTGCATTTGAGCCAACCGCCTCTTAAGGAACACTTGTAGAATGCAGTCATGGCTGTTGAACAATTTCTGCAATCACATCACCCCTTACATCTGGCCCCCGTACCTAACTCCCACAGACTGAAACCAACTTGATTATTATGTGTGGGGCTGCATTTGAACCAACCATCCTCTTAAGGAACACTAGCAGAATGCAGTCATGGCTGTTGAACAATTTCTGCAATCACATCTTGCTACCTTGGCCACCTAACTCCCCAGACTGAAGCCAACTTGATTATTATGTGTGGGGCTGCATTTGAACCAACCATCCTCTTAAGGAACACTAGCAGAATGCAGTCATGGCCTGTTGAACAATTTCTGCAATCCACCTCACCCACGTCAGCCCACCTAACTCCCCAGACTAGAAACCAACTTGATTATTATGTGTGGGGCTGCATTTGAACCAACCATCACTCTTAAGGGGCACTAGCAGAATGCAGTCATGGCTGTTGAACTATTTCTGCAATCACATCACCCCCTACATCCTTTAAACTCCCCAGGCCCCAAACCACCTTGATTATTATGTGTCGGGGCTGCATTTGAACCAACCATCCTCTTGAGAACACTAGCAGAATGCAGTCATGGCTGTTGAACAATTTCTACCCAATCACATCACCCCTTACATCTGGCCACTACTAACTCCCAGACTGAAACCAACTTGATTATTATGTGTGGGGCTGCATTTGAACCAACCATCCTCTTAAGGAACACTGTAAAGAATGCAGTCATGGCTGTTGAACAATTTCTGCAATCCACATCACCCCTTACATCTGGCCACCTAACTCCCCAGACTGAAACCAACTTGATTATTATGTGTGAGGCTGCATTTGAACCAACCATCCTCTTAAGGAACACCTAGCAGAATGCAGTCATGGCTGTTGAACTATTTCTGCAATCACATCACCCCTTACATCTGGCCACCTAACTCCCCAGACTGAAACCACCTTCGTTATTATGTGTGGGGCTGCATTTGAACCAATAATCTCTTAAGGAACACTAGCAGAATGCAGTCATGGCTGTTGAACAATTTCTGCAATCACATCACCCCTTACATCTGGCCACCCTAACTCCCCAGACTGAAACCAACGATTATTATGTGTGGGGCTGCATTTGAACCAACCATCCTCTTAAGGAACACTAGCAGAATGCAGTCATAGCTCATTGAACAATTTCTGCAATCACATCACCCCTTACATCTGGCCACTAACTCCCCAGACTGAAACCAACTTGATTATTATGTGTGGGGCTGCATTTGAACCAACCATCCTCTTAAGGAACACTAGCAGAATGCAGTCATGGCTGTTAGACTATTTCTGCAATCACATCACCCCTTACATCTGGCCACCTAACTCCCCAGACTGAAACCACCTTGATTATTGCCAGGGCTGCATTTGAACCAACCATCCTCTTAAGGAACACTAGCAGAATGCAGTCATGGCTGTTGAACTATTTCTGCAATCACATCACCCCTTACATCTGGCCACCTAACTCCCCAGACTGAAACCACCTTGATTATTATGTGTGGGGCTGCATTTGAACCAACCATCCTCTTAAGGAACACTAGCAGAATGCAGTCATGGCTGTTGAACAATTTCTGCAATCACATCACCCCTTACATCCATTTCTAACTCTGACTGAAACCACCTTGATTATTATGTGTGGGGCTGCATTTAGACCAACCATCCTCTTAAGGAACACTAGCAGAATGCAGTCATGGCTGTTGAACAATTTCTGCAATCACATCACCCCTTACATCTGGCCACCTAACTCCCCAGACTGAAAGCACCTTGATTATTATGTGGGGCTGCATTTGAACCAGCCATCCTCTTAAGGAACACTAGCAGAATGCAGTCATGGCTGTTGAACTAGCTGCCACCAATCACATCACCCCCACCACAT
>JBBBDQ010019689.1:0-15683 GCA_037127315.1 Ascarosepion bandense | reverse complement strand
TTTTTCTTTTAAAAGAAATTTAAATTTTCATTTATTCAGAAAGCATATTTTATTTTTATTTATTCAGAAAGCATAGTCTGTGTCTAAATCTAAACTAAAATTCGACAAAATATTATACTTGCTGAAAATATTATGTTAAATTTTTAATTTTACTATTGAGTAAAAAACAACAAAAAAATTTAAATTTCCAAATGTTACGTTTTAAGCTACATGAAGTTTTGTCACTTTCAGTCACCATCCAAACGTCATTCACCTGCTACTTGTCAACACATAATTTGTCGCTTAGATAAGTGCTGACAAGAGGGCTACCGTCAGTAAAGAGTGATTTATTTCGTAAATTTCCCGACAGTAAGCAGTTAATACTTGTTTGAAATCCAGATAAAGGTAAGTTTCAATTATAAAAATCAGCAAATAACGTGTCAGGGAGGTATATTTTTTGTGCAAGGCTTTTAAATGAGAAATTTATCTACTGTTTACATAATGTGTTGATTACTCAATGATGGCGGTAAATTTTAAAAAAAATTTTTTTCGGCAGTTAAATTTGTGATTTCGTACAATATAATTTCGGTTTGAACTAAACAGGGTATTTTGCTTACTGTAATTAGTAAATTTAATCTTTTGGCTTTCAATTAAAACTAAAATTAAAGCTTCAAGAAAACATTTTTATTTTTAAAAATTAAATTTAAATTGAGGTATCAAAAATGAGCAGTGATTTTTTGGAGGTAGCTATTTTTTAATGAAACTTTCAACAATTGATCACAAATTAATTGTTTCAGAAAATTTTTCTTTGAGAAAATCTTAATAAAAATATTTTTTGCATCTTTTACCACCCCACCCCACATTAAAAATTTAATTTTATGAAATTTCAAAAATCAAATTTTACTACATAGTATTTTTTTTAAACATTATCCCCAGGTACTGAAAATCTGTTTTGAATTGCACAATAAAAATGTAACACTGTGACATTATTTAATTAAAAAAAGTTTTTAATTGCTTTGATGAATAAGATATATTGTGGACACAATTTTCAAGAAAAAAATCTTTTTCAATGACTAATGAATTTTTACAGGAATTGTTTCCTTTTTTTAAAAATTTAATAGTAATTTAAAAATTAAAGAATCTTTTAAAATTCTGTGTAATTCGTCTTGTTGCTATTGTTATTAAGTAAAAATTACTAATCATAAGCTGAAAAGATCATTACAACCTAGTGATGACCAATATTTTAAAAACAATTTTGCACTTTTTTCTCTGTGTATAAATGTGCTAATTTTCGTAAATATGGACGGCCATACATGACATTATCAGAAAATAAGAGTGATAACTATAGTAAATTAAAAGCCAATTTACCTAAAATTCAATAAAACAGTAGATCACGAAGAGTACTTTTCTAAATTTTTAAAAGTTAAAGAGTTTCAAACTTACGTAAAATAAAAAGGTGATCATGTTTTGTTCTTCAAGTAATTTTTACAGATATAATACAACATAGAAAAAATCCAATAAACTTCTGTCTGTCAAGCTGTGTTATTGAGTGTGGCACCTATTCTGGCATCAATTTGGGTGGAACACACAATACCTCTCTACAGGTTTGATGGAATTCTCTTAAAAAGAATTTCTCCATATGCCTGATGTAAGATCAGAGGGTCAATAATTGTTGAGGTGTATAGACTAACTGGAATTGACTAGTAGTTCTGCTGAACACCAATAGAATTCTAAAGAACTCTCTAGAACTTCTGAAACTGCTAGAACTTCCCAAGTACTTCTTCCGTTAACTTCCTGTGAACTCTTATTATTAATATAGAAGGGAGAAGTCCATTATCTGAGGAATAGGTGTGTTTCACCATAACACCAATATAGTAGTGTCCTTTTCTATTTTATTTTTTCTTGAAATTTTATTCAGCTCTAGATTTTCTCATTTTCATTAGCTTGTTCGTGTAGCCTGTGTGTCTCTCTGTAAATGTGGACCCTACATTCTCATTTCTAGTGTCTTTTTTTTAATCATTTCACCCCAAGCAAGGCATTCCACTGCCACTACTGCGCAAGGGGTTACATAAGGAAGGTAGAAGAGAAAGAGTGTTTAGATATAGGAAATGGCATGAGGAGGGTGATAGACTGGTAAGGGTACCAAGGCTGAGGGGTTGGGTAGATGGGAAGAGTGTTTGAGAGAATGGATGTGAGTTAGTATGTTAGGAGGTGTCTATTGACCTTACATTTAAACTCCTGGAGATTGTAGTTCTCAGGGAAGCAACCATTTGGAAGGGAATTCCACAGTCAGGAAGTGCAAGAAAAGAAGCTGTTGGAGTAGAAATTGCAGTTACATTTTATCAGTTTTACTGTAAAAGGGTGGGACCTAGTTGCTAATGTAGTATCTCGTGCAAATTCGCACCTAGGGGGCACCAGTGATCTAAGTTCATTGGGGCAGAAGCCTTTGAAAGTATTTATAGAAGAGACATAGGAAGCCAAATCACGCTTGGTGAGGGGAACTGCAGCCGGCCTGCCAAATCGGTGTCGATCACATTACACATTCTCCGTTGTATTTTGTCAAGAACCCCACAACAGATTGAGCATATCTTCATTGGGGTTCATGCATATATGTTACAATCCTTCTCCATATTTTCAACCAGATCAGTTGACTTGGTCATGTGCATCTGAATCAAGACATGATGTTCTTTTGTATTATTGAGTGCGCAGTCTATTCCTGCATGATCTGGGGTGAGACACATCTTTCCAGTTCCTATAGTAATTTACTTCAAAACAAGTTAGAAATTCTCCAAGTGCTTAATTCAAGGAGCAGAGAGTTAATAATTATTGTAGTCAGAATGTTACTTAATATCTGATAAAAACAAGGCAAAAAATTGAACAAAATTATTATAATGTTTCATCTTTGGACCATGGAGAAATTTATGAATTTAATAACCACAATGGAATTAATAAGTTTGGGAAATGTGAGGGTACCTGTGTCTTAATATGCAAGTTTGGCTTTATTGTTGTGTTGATTTTCAGCCAAACTTATAATTGCCAATCTGTTAAGTGATGAGTGTATTTTGTTAAAATTGAGTTTATTCATAAATAGAATTATCTCTACAAAAATAGTATCATTTCAGACAACTGAACAATTTTTCTAAATTCCTATGTTCTTTTATAGTGTCAATTATTTTCAATGTGAGAAATTATTGAAGATAAACTTAATGATTTTTCTATTTGGATATTTTTTAAAAGATTTAGCAAAATTTTTGTCAAATAATACTCCACAGGAACAATATTAATGTGTATTTTTTCATTTTCCATATTTCTACTTCTGAATACTTGTTGTTCCAGTGATGCTATCAAACAAGAAGCAGTTATACATTCATTAACTTTGTATTAAAAAAGTATCAAGCTTCATGAAAGAATAAATGGGAATTGACTTTTTAGTTTGTAATAAATGACAAACCCTTCCTTTCTCTAATTTGTAACTAATTTCACTTCTCTTAATCAGAAAAAAATAAAAGAAAATATTGAAAGTTATCAAAATGATTATATTTGTTCTTACACATCTTTGTGTAATATAGAATTATCTATTTATTGAATTGTGATAATGAAGCAATCTTTTTTTTCACTGCAAAATATTTAGCCTTCACTGGCTGTTAGTGCAGTAGTGAACTAATGCTAATATATAACAACATGTCTATTATAATATAGACTGCTTTCATATAGTATTCAGTACCTAAATTAATATGTTTTATTATTGTTGTTCACAGATTTTCTGGCTGTACGAAAATCACAATTATTATTGAGAATTACAATGGAAGAAAAGACATTTCACTTACCATGAAGAAACAAATGTATTCTACAGTCTTCATGTAAAATTTATGGATCTATGTTTTCAAAAGGATGGCAATGAACTTTAACTGGCAGGAAATGCTGTATTTCGAAAAGCGTGCTATGTTTTTTCTGCAAAAACTCCATTTTTATGTTACAAATAAATAAACAGGAGGGTAAAGCATTTTGTGCTAAATATGAATGAATGAAAGAGTTAGGCTATATTCTTGTACAATTTTCTAATCTGTATTTTGATGTCAAGATTTAATAAGCCATATGGAAACACATACTGGAGAGAAACCATATTCTTGTGAAGTTTGTGCATCTGAATTTTCACAGAATCCACATTTGGTATCCCATATTCGAACACACACTGGTGAGAAACCACATTCTTGTGAAATTTGTGGTTCTGCATTTTCACGGAAGTCATATTTGGTGAGACATATGCGAACACACACTGGTAAGAAACCATACTCTTGTGAAGTTTGTGGATCTGGATTTTTACAAAAATCACTGATGGTGAGTCATATGCGAACACACACTGGAGAGAAACCATATTGTGAAGTTTGTGGGTCTGCATTTACACATAAGTCAAGTTTGGTTTCCCATATGCGAAGGCACACTGGAGAAAAACCATATTCTTGTGAAGTTTGTGGATCTGCATTTTCACGAAATCATATTTGGTGAGCCATATGTTTACACACACTGGAGAGAAATATTAGGTGGCCAATGGATCTGCATTTTCACGGAAGTCACATTTGCTGTGTCATGGGGTTGTACACACTGGAGAGAAACCATATTCTTGTGAAGTTTGTGGATCTGAATTTTCACATAAGTCATCTTTGATGTCCCATGTTCGAACACACACTGGTGAGAAACCACATTCTTGTGGAATTTGTGATTCTGCATTTTCACGAAAGTCAGATTTGGTAAACCATATGCGTATACACACTGGTGAGAAACCATACTCTTGTAAAGTTTGTGGATCAGGATTTTTACAAAGATCACTGCTGCTGAGCCATATGCAAACACACACTGGAGAGAAACCAAATTCTTGTGAAGTTTGTGGATCTGCATTTACATATAAGTCAGGTTTGGTTTACCATATGCGAAGGCACACTGGAGAGAAACCTCATTCTTGTAAGGTTTGTGGATCTGCATTTTCACAGAAGGCAAATTTGATTTCCCATATGCGAAGGCACCGGAGAGAAACCTTATTCTTGTAAGGTTTGTGGATCTGCATTTTCACAGAAGTCGATTTGGTTTCCCATATGCGAACGCACACTGGAGAGAAACCATATTGTTGTGAAGTTTGTGGATCTGCATTCTCACTGAAGGCACATTTGGTGTGTCATCAGCTTGTACACACTGGAGAGAAACCATATTCTTGTGAAGTTTGTGGTTCTGAATTTTCACAGGAGTCACATTTGGTGGGCCATATTCGAACACACACTGTGGTGAGAAACCACATTCTTGTGAAATTTGTGATTCTGCATTTTCACGAAAGTCAGATTTGGTAAGCCATATGCGTGTACACACTGGTGAGAAACCATACTCTTGTGAAGTTTGTGGATGTGCTTATTCACGTAAGTCAGATTTGGAGAGGCATATGTCTACACACAATGGAGAGAAACCATAACTTGGTGATGATTGTGGATCTACATTTTCAAAAGTCACATTTGGAAAACCGTCTGTATTCAACCCTTGGCGAGAAAAATTTCTGTGGATCAGCATTTTCGGGCACCTAAATTTTGGCTTGCAATGTCAGAGAAGTACTGGACAGAAACCACATTCTTGTGCAATTTCTATGTCTATTTATTGAAAATTCTCTTTTAGTGAATCGTGTAACCCTACATATGTGAAAATTGATACACATGTGAGGTTTGTGGTTATACGTTTTCATGGAATAATATTTGGTCTAATATAGGATCATACACTGGTGAAAGAACTATATTTTTGTTAAACTGTCATGGATTTTTTTTCAAATACTGCAAAATTTAAATATATATATATATATATATATATATCTTTGACTACTTGCTTGGAAAGAAACCAGTAAAATATATGGTCTGAATTTTCTAGGCATTCATAACTGAAAACATACTTACTAACCCACTCTTATTCTAAACCTTGGTTCTGTGAAGCAGTATCTTCAAAAAAATTTTATTTAATAATAAAAATGTGGGTATAGAAACCAACATCATATCATATTTGTGAAATTTCATGTTCACACAATGTAGCTCTTCAAACATTTATGAAATTATAAATGAAATATAAGACTGTTTCTTTCATTTAAAGCATGAAGGTAGAAATATAATAGAAGACAAAATGTGTATTTCATTCATGTCAGTGAAAAGTCTGTGCATAGACATTGAATCAGGACAATTCAGTGCCTGAAAATTGGGGATATTTGATCTGCTATTTGTATATACACACTGGAGAAAGAAATGCTTATGAATTTCTAACAAATCATTTTGGGTGCATCATGTGAATACACAGTGAATAAAAATCTTATCTTTGTGCATATTTAGTTTTGGCATTAGTAGAAAATTGAACTTTCAGCCATCATGTATAAACCCATGCATATGAAAAAAATTATGACAGTTTTGTGAATACGATGTTCCCTTGCCATTTCGTGTTTTGTCTTTCATGGTCTTGTTTTTTAAAAATATATATAATTTAATATCACCAAAATTACAAAAAATAGTGGAAAATCTACAGAAAAGTAAAAAATCATAAGAATTCATTATTTTTAATATAATAGTAAAATAGGTATTTACTCACCAGAAAAAGTAAAAACAATAAAAAACAGTAAAAAAAAAAGCATAAACTACATAAATTATAAAGTATATTTCACCATTTATTTTTAAATATATGCACTGGAAATAGTTCTAAGGCTGGCAAGTGCAATGAGTCCTGTCTTCTGGTGTGGTCTCTACATGCAAGAGACTGTATATAGCTTCCGCTATTGGCTGATGGACAGGAGTCACCCAATGAGAGCACAGAAATTTGCGTCATGGAAGCTGATTGTCCATGGAGCAGCAGTACTGTACATACCGTATCTACTGGGCATAATGTTATTTTTTTCAGATTATGTGTGCATTGTGTATGAACTGTACATTACATGGTGTTGTTTAAGCTGATATATAACAGTTTATGAATCTTACTAAATTTTCACATACTTAAAAATAGTTTTGTAGCTCATGGGTCTTTTAACACTTCTCAAATATGCAAGGTTATGTAACTAATGTTTTTAACACTTGTGCAATACAGGTGTACAATACTTTATGAGTGTACATGGTCATGTGCAATGGTTTCTATTGTACTGTCAACTGATATTTTACTATATATTTTCATAAATATAAAAGTCTTTCTACATGAAATACTATATAAGAATGTAGGGAAGGATAATACAGATAGAGGTTGGGTTAATATTAGTATGGGGTAGGTTTATTTTATTTTATTTTTAATCATTTCACCCCGGGCAAGGCGGTAAGGCCACTGGTGCAGGGGGGCTACATAAGAGTGAAAAGATTGGAACAGAGAAAGCGGGAAACCACATCCTAAACAGGGAACAAGAGTTGAGCCTCTTCACCTGTTCAATCGACATGGGTGGAGTGTGAACCAGGTGATAGTTTAGTCTATCTACTCCAATTGAAAAAAAAAAGAAAAGTGAGTTGCAAGAAAAGAAAATGTTCGGGAGTAGAAGTGGCAGTTACATTTAATTATTTCTGTTATATATTTGTTTATTACACTCTGAAATTCTGTCCAGAAGTTCATTTTTGTTGTAAAATTTTGGGGAAAAAATAGAAAGTAAATGTTGTTTTAAAATGTAAGCGAGGTGTGAAAAATACAGGTGGCAAGCTAGATTTTGTTTTGATGAGCTTGAGCATCAAAGGAGTTAGCGCCCGAAAAGTCACAAAGTGTAGTAGAAGTCACATGTTGGAAGAAGCTGGCCTATTTAAAGGAGGGTGAAGTGAGTTCAAACAGTTTTTAACAGTCAGCAGCTGACTTTAGCAGTGAGTACAGAACACTGAATACGGGTATCGTCTGGCTGCTTTTGTGAAAATGACATTGTCTTCATTTTCATTGAAAATCAAAAGGTATAAATATATTACTCAAAAATATGATATATGTAAGTATAAAATAATTTGCAACATCACAGATGATTCATAAGTGTCTGCATTTTGAAATTTGATTTGAAAGACAAAATGTGCAAACGTTACAAGAGAAAATATAAAATATATTTATTTCATGCAAATCAGTTAAAGTTTTATGCATGCAACTGTAAAGTTGGTAAATGAATGTATGAAATTTAGAGATGCCTTTCTTTATTTGATGTAGTGAATTGTCTAAAAATTATTAATTTTTCTTTGAATAAATCTGACAGTAGTCTCGTTTTTAATCGTGTTTTAATAGGTTTTCATTATGTTAATTGTATTTTCTTAGAAAACCTATTGAACAAATGTTATTCATCATATTTTCAAACATTAGATATATTTAAGACATTTTGAAATTTTCACCAGTATTGTATTACTTTGAAAATATAGCTATTGTTTTTTTTTTCATTGCTCTTTTAAATCATTTTCCATTTACATATAACATTACAGATTGTTCAATTCCTTTAAACTTAATTTATATGTGAAAACTCTGTCAGTATGTGTGCATTGAGAACATTTTTAAAATGAGGGCTGGAATACAATCCTTAAACAACTCACACTGCTGAGTACTGGGACAACTCAAGACCAAAAAGACAACATTTTTTTTATAACCAAATAAAAGTAATTAAAGGTTTAAAACCTTAATTAGTGAATATTTTTCTTCAAATCAGGCATTATGTAAAATATAAACCAGTTGTTTGTTAATTATTTAATAAAATTAATCAAAGAAAGTTATTTTTAATAAAGTAAATTGACATATAAATAGTAAGAATTTTGATTTACTTCATTAAAAAATAATTAAAAGCAAGAGAGAACTGCTTCATTTTGTTTTGCAATTTTCAGTTTCTTTGAATTAAATAATTTAATAATTAAAATTGTGTGTTTTATTGAATTATTTTTATATAATTAAATTTCTTTATTAAATGATAAATTTCATTATGATTTACTTTAGTCCTTTTCATGAAAAGTTTATCAGTATATTTTTCTTTATATTCAAACTAAGCCTTGTAGAAGGTTATCAGTATATTTCTCTTTATATTCAAACTTAGCCTTCTTATGAGAAGTTTATCTGCATATTTTCTATTTCTATCCAGATTAATAATTATTTTTAATTACCAGCAATCAAATAGTGTCACATCTTTAATTAAGGTTTTAGTCCTTAATAAATTACTTTATTCAGTTATAAAAGCTGTTTTCTGCTGTTGAGTTGTCCCAGCACTCAGCTGGCAGTGTGTCGTCCCTTGCCGTTAAATTTATGCATCAAATGAGAAATGCTAACAGAAAATGTATTTATAAGTATATATTAATTTAATTCAGGTCAGTCCAAAAAAGTTGTTTTTATACTTGAATGAAATAGTCATTCATATTTTCAAATCCAGTACATACTCAGCAGAAGCCCTCCAGCCAACGTTGTTTCAGCTTGGTGATCGGAAGAGTCATGGGTGAGATTATGCTAAATAGACACAAGCTTAAACTATTTTGGCTAAATGTATTTTATTTTTGAAAGTATTTTATTTCTGAAAGTCCAAAAACACCAAGTTACTAATAGTATGGCTGAGGGTATCGCAAGGATATGAATAAAAAAATTTCAAGGAAAATAAAAGATGGTTCAGAAATATTGAGTATGTTCCTAGTCAAATCCAATACTCTGAAGTAAGCGACCAGCGGAAGTTGTTTCAACCTGTAGATCGGAGAAAAGAGCCATGGTTGAGATAATGCTATGTAGTTTACAAGCTGAAGTTTAATCAATTTTGGCTAAAGGTGTTTTATAGTTGAAAGACCAAAGACACCAAGTGAGCAATAACACATCCAATGCTATCACAAAGTAATGAATATAAAAAGTAGAAGAAAAATAATAATTTTTTTTGCAGATCAGTATAACCCGGATAGAGACACCTGGATATAAGCGAGATTTTCACTGGTCTCAAATTAGAGCCCTGTGGTAATGTACAGTGTAACCCTGATATATAAGAGAGTTACCGGGACCGTATACAAGTTCTCTTATATCCGGGTTTTTTGTCTATTTTATATACATTACCACAGGCTCTGATTTGGACCAGTGACAATATATCTTATATCCGGGTTTCTCTCATATCCGGGTTATACTGGAAACATTTAAGCTCTTTTAATTGCTTTATAAATGTCAAACAATATAGTCTGAAGAAAAAAATTTTTTTGATGAATTATGAAATTTTAAAAGAATTGTTTTCATATTTGTTTTTTATTATAATAATTAATAAAGTTTCAAAAATATTTTAAAATATTTCCAATTCTTGTAGACATGAGGCTGACAGGTTACATAATGACTGAAAAGATTATTACTAATTGGAAATTGAAAAGTTTTACAAATATTGTGTAATTTTCAGATTAATTCAACTTTATTAATTTTTTTAAAATAAACATGCTACAGATGTATATTTCATTTTTGTAAGATTTTTAAAATTGAGAATTAACTTTTGTTTACAAATGTGTTGATCACTCAAAAATGGTGGAGAAATTGAACAATTTTTTTTTTTAATCTCAAAATTTTACATTCCAATCAATATACTTACTGTTTGACCAGACTATTTCACTTTCTGGAAATAGACCAGACCAGACTATATTGTTTACTGTAAATAGAAAATTGAATCATTTAGCTTTCAATTAAAACTAAAATGAAAGTTTCAAGAAAACTTTCTTATTTTAAAAAATTGAATTTTTTTTGTGTACAGCAGGTAGGTGGAAAGGAAGGAGGAGAGAAAGAAAACAGTACAAGAGAGAAGAGAATGCAAATGTAGATTATTTTCTGGCTACATTGTGTTCAGCATGGTTTGTCTGGTGCTGCTTCCTCCTCTGTTTACATTGGCCGGAAACCATGTATAAATAGCCAACTTGAATAATATGAGTTAGCTCCTAATGCAAACTCATTTTTGGGCAGGAAGAAACATGACATGGGTAATTGAAGGTTCAATTTGTTGTTTTCTGCAAATTGCTTTCCTTTCATTGGTTAATAAATATTTTCACACTTGCTTGTGAAATTTGTCTTGATCTTTTTCTTAGCCCAAAACCAATCTTTTCCTATACCTCAAAATTAGATTTCACACTTGCTCACAAAAGTTTACTTGATATTTTCTCAGCATAGAGACAATTCTTTTCTCTAATGGTCGAAAATTGATTTTCACATTGGCTCATGAATTTGCAAACAGTAAAGAAAAAGAAAGTTATTCTTATTTTGTACTCACTTCACTTTCCTGTTCACTTAATTGTTGTCAGCAAAATGAAAGAGAACAAACTTGTCATGTCATTCTTTTATAACACTCAACTCCTTAGCCTAAAGTTAATATTTTATTAATATCAATTCGGCTAAAGAAACACAATCTCTTGCCAACGTCTTAATCACTTACATTGCGATATCAACTCATCAAGCAAAATGAGAATCCAAAACTCACTCAAGAAACTGTAAGTTGAGAGAACTTTTCTTTTTATTGATTTTCCTTATGAACATTCATGCACCTTTTTAAAGTTCAAATATTTACACAATTATCTTTTAACACTCAAGATCTTTAACATAATACATCTTCAGACATTTTCTGATGTACACAACAAATTGGCATTTCACTAGAAATTGATAACCATGAATAAAAGTTATAAACTAGTTTAACATACAATTTTGTACTTGTTGTTTGTCTTACATGCATTTGATAAAGTAATGATTGTAATTGGAGTTGGTTGTTTCAACAGAACATTTAGCTAATTCCACTACAGTATCAGCATAAAATTAAAAAAAAAAATAAAGATGGCAACTCACACGTTTATCCAACAATATATTATGTAAACTCATTAAAATAAACATGCTACAGATGTATATTTCATTTTTGTAAGATTTTAAAATTGAGAATTAACTTTTGTTTACAAATGTGTTGATCACTCAAAAATGGTGGAGAAATTGAACAATTTTTTTTTAATCTCAAAATTTTACATTCCAATCAATATACTTTGTTTGACCAGACTATTTCACTTTCTCTGGAAATAGACCAGACCAGACTATATTGTTTACTGTAAATAGAAAATTGAATCATTTAGCTTTCAATTAAAACTAAAATGAAAGTTTCAAGAAAACTTTCTTATTTTAAAAAGTTGAATTTATAAGTTAGTTGTCAAAAATGAGTGGAGGTAAATCATTTAGCCATAGTATTTTTAAGAAATAAATTTCAATTTTTTTTCTGTGTATGTGTGCATTTGGAATTTTTTCTTTTGCATGGTAATTTTTATGCATAAATTAAAAGGTTAGTTGTTTCAGGGTTACTCCCTTTTTCTGGACAAATAAAATTGTACAATTATGGCACTTTTGATCGCAACACACTTATCTTATTTCGATCTGTCAACTCATTTACAATTTCAGTGGATAGGTTAGAAAGGTCAAAAATAGTTTTATTCTAAATTTCATGTTGTAAATAAAATAAGTAATACTTGTGTAAATCAGATTAACATTAAACTTGTTAATGTTCTAAAAATCATGTCGCAGATGTATATTTTATTTTTGCAAGAATTTCAAAACCGAAAATTAACTTTTGTTTACAAATCTGTCAATCGTTTAAAAATGGCTGAAAAATTGAAAATTTTTTTTTTAATCTCAAAACTTTAGATTCCAATCAGTATAATTTCTGTTTGAGGTACACCATCATATTTTGTTTACTGGAAATAGTAAATTTAATCATTAACTTTCAATTAAAATTAATATAAAATTTTCAAGAAAACTTTTTATTTGTAAAACTTCAATCTAAAATTTAGATATTGAAAATGAGTGGCGGTACCTATAACTTATTTATAGCAGTAAATTTAGAATAAAACTATTTCTTAAACAGAGCATGTTGATCTTTCTGATTGCTTTCCTGTATAATTTACATGTGATGACAGCAGAGAGATGCGAGATATGATAAAGTGTCTAGCAAAAAAAAATTGACTAAGTTGTGTAAATTTTTTCCTATAAGGGAGAAGAAACAAGTGAAACACATAACCTTTTAATGTACCCATAGGAATTACCACACAAAAAAATTCAAATATACGAGAAAACTGTTAAATTATTTAAAAAATGCAAAGGTACAACAGTTTGTAGGGGTCAACTTTTCAATTTTCAATTAGCCAATATAGTCTTCATAAGTTAATAAACTAATCTTTGAAGTATTTTCAAAATATTTTGAAACTTTCTAAATTATAATAATTTAAAAAGTGAAAACAATTCTTTTAAAATTTCATGATTATTTGAAAAAAAAATTTTTTTCTTCAGTCTATGATGTCCTTATATATTATTTATTAAAGCAATTAAAAGCTTATCAAATTAAATAATGTCAGAGTTTTATTGCATTTTTATTTTACTATTGGGAGCAGATTTTCAGGAACGTGAAAATGTTTGAAAAAAAAATAATAAATGATTCAAATTCCCAGTGTGTTCTGCATTTAACTAATAAAAACCAGTTTTCGCAACAAGATTTAATTTCTTAAAATTTCACAAGTTTACATGGTGGGTGTAACGGATGTAAAAAAATTATTTTACCAAGATTTTAAAAAATAATAATTTCAAAAATAATTTCATTCATTTGTAAATAAGTCCAGAAAATTTCATTAAAATCTGACAATTATTTGATTTTTGCAAGAATTTGCAAACTCAATGTGTTTTTTACCAGAAAAAAAAAACTGAGTAATGTATTATTACATTTTCCATTGTAAACTCTTGTAATGATTTGGTTACTAGCAAATGAAAATTAAAACAAGATGTTTTACCAAAATTTTAAAACATGTTAGAAAAGATTTAAAAAATAATGTAAAAAATAATTTGATCTTTCCTCTTAATAATAATAACATGAACATTTTGATTGAAAAACTTTGTTTTTATTAAATTTAGGGCCTTTTTTCTTCATACTGTGCTGTTTTTTTTAGTGGTGGTACCTAAAGGGTTCACCATAAATATCTATAATTTTATTTCAACATAATAAATGTAACATAGAAAAAATAAGCAACTGCAATATTAAGAAAGGATACACTTAAGTTTTTGCAACATAAAACATAGTGTTTAGTAAAGCTTTGTGTGCTGTACACAGAGCTCCATGCACTTTGTTAATCTTTCAGGGACTGAGCAGCATACTTTGACACACAGCTCCAATGGCACTTGAGCAATGGCAGCTCAGATTTCTTCTTTAAGTTCAGCAATGCTATGGGCCTTTGCTGAATACCCTACAGGAAAAATTCAGTAGGGGTCAAATCTGGCAAACAAATCAGAACCACTTTGAAACTGCAATCTTTGCTCTTTTGCTAATTGTATAGGCATAATGTATATCTGAAATAAAATGACAATGAAACAAAATGTATATCAAATGAAAATATATGATTTCAGCTTTCAAATGTGTTATATCACTAAGATGGATACAGTGTACAGCAAAAGTTTACTGAAGTAATATTCAGTGTAATATCCGGTGCCAAACAGATATACACAGAACAGTACAATAGTTACAAAGACAGAACTTACAACACAGAAAAGATTTCGCAATAGTCTTGAAGTAATCAGTCTGAATATTATGCCTCACAGATGCTACTATTCTTGATTAAATAGTCCATTTCTATCCATGGGCCATTTCATCATTTCATCATTTAAGATTGCTCCATAGATTGTCACCTGACAGCAGAATAACACATGAAATAAAAGAAATACATAAGTATCAACTACATTACAAACAAAAGAAAATAAATAGTTACTTATGGCAGACACTATATATATAATAATAATGTCTATATAAAATTTACATTTTATCATATATATATATATATATATATATATATATATATATAAATATTGTTTTGTTGTTACCAACATATATATATATATATATATATATATATATATATAAGTAGTCATCCACATACAAGCCTGTTTCACTGTATCACAGCTCATTCATTGTCTCCTATATTTAACATTATATGTTTAGAAAAATATATATATATATAATGTAGTGGAATACGGTTTTATAATCCACACATTTTAGGTTTATAGCTTTGGTGATTAACAACAAACACACAAACAAATAATGAATGAAGAAAATTCTGGTTTTTGGTAACAACAAAACAATATTTATATTCATAACATGTACAAAAATATGAAATTGAAATTATGTGTTGAGAGAGTGAGTAGAGAATTTATATTATTAGAGAAAACTGAATTGCTGGAGTGTGGAGAGACTGGTTACCTCTCCTCCTTCTGCTCCGTGAATAAGGCCTCTGGACGTCAGGACCCTGTTGATCAAAATCCCCCTGTGGCTGTTTCTTTAGAATCCATCTCACCTGTAGTGGGCATGCCAGGAGTCAGGACTGGAGTGGTAGTACCCCCAGCTGAAGTGAAAGATCTACCCACATTCCCTGTAAAACTTCGCCAGCTGAAAGTACAGCCTCGGAATGGCTGTTTGTTAGCAGGGTCAGAGAAAAGTGTCAAGCAGCAGGGACCTTGGTCTCCTGAAACCTCCAGCACTCTTCCAGTGTGAAGGGCAATTCTCCAGCATGGAAAACTAGCTACTTTGAGGATTTATTGAAAAAATACAATCCGGAATATGAGGACTGAGAGGATCAAGTTACTGGAAAGGGAATTAAAAACCTGTCTCTCTCCCCCCTCGGTCTCTGCCCTGTCCTCCTTGGAAAAGAAAAAATCATTATCGCCAAAGTCACATTCTTCACAGCCCATTCCCAAAAACCCTACCACTC
>JBBBDQ010019688.1:0-19141 GCA_037127315.1 Ascarosepion bandense | reverse complement strand
GGGGAGCCAGTTCGAATTCCAGTTGAATTACTTGCATTCACTTACTCGCAAATACCCTTGAGAAAGGTATTAATCCTTTTCTTCCCTCCACTTATGGGTTAAACAATAGAACAGATTGGGTTCTATAGCCTTGGTCGGCAACCAGTCTACCGTAAACTTAATGGCAACCTACTGCGGGATAATCTTCTGCCCAGTCAGTCATGACTCTTTCGAGACATGATCGCCCAAGCGTGGATCATGTATGGCCCTAAACTGACTGAAATGCAAAGAAGTGAGACTTTTAAACATAAGGAACAAAATCGTGTTTAACACCGTGTAATTTAGTTTAGTCTTCATTATCAATCACAATATTTTCTCAAAAAGTAATTTTATGTTCGCATTGTTTTTGTATTCCTTTTTATTGTCATTCGTTCTAACTTTGACCTTGTATGAACTAAACGAACTATGCAAAAACTGAGCAGGTCGACAATTTATTGACATAGAGAAAGGAAATCCTTAAATGATTTTTGAGTAGAAAAAAATCGTCCCATTTTGTTTTCTCATTGCATTTCTAGTTGGAAAGGTAAGTGAAAAAATACGAATAATTTTTAAAAGAATTCGTTTTCTAAATGTTTTGTTAACATGAAAAATGAATTTGTACTTTTATTTGCTCAGAAAAGGCTTTTTTACCTCGACAATAAGAAAAACTTACGTTTTCGCAGAACGTGGAGATACAGAATTTAAATTAAAATGCATTTTCCAGATAATTTTTTTATTATAATTAAGTTGTCCGTGTCGGTATCAAGTTTCCAAATCATCTGCAATAATTCAACTTTATTTTGCTCATCGCCAAATTATAAAGTCATTCAATTTATCTTCAGTTTTTATCTGTCAAAGTAAAAATCTGAAAATTTGCCGAGATACTTTTTTACTCGACGAATGAAAAAGAAAAGGAAAGAATCCTTTTTTTTTTCATCATAACGTCATCAAGCTAAAAAAATGTCTTTTACCGTAATTTTTTTCATTTTGCAAATTTTCCAACGTTTAAGATGAGATTAACGATTTTTATTAAACTTTTCAATTTTCGATAGGCAATAATCATCAATTCTTAACTAAAAATGAAATTAAACAACGTTTCCATAAAGGTTTTTAAAATATTAATAACACTTTTATGAATTCCAGCAATTAAAAGTTTATCAAATTAAAATTATATCAGAGTTTTATTGCATTTTTTTATCTTACTCTTCGGGGTAGATTTTCTGTCAGGTTGTCCATTTTTAAAATAAAAATCATAGATGGTTTATATGCCCCAATTAGTCCTGCGTTTAACTAGTAAAAAAATTTTTTACAGCTAATTAAATTTTATTAAAATTTCATGGATTTACATGTAGAGGTTGGGGTAACAGACTTAAAATATTTTCACCAAGATATTTAAAAAATAATAATTTAAAAAATAATTTCATTCATTTGTGAATGAGTACTGAAAGTTTCATTCAAATCTGACAATTATTTGATGTTTGCGAGAATTTCCCATTTAATGTGTTTGTCACGGAAAAAAGTGGGTTGTGTCATTCACGTTACCCATTGTATTTTTTTTTAGCCGCTAACCCAACTAAAAACAAAATTTGCGAACAAAATTTTTAAAATGTTAGCAGGGATTAAAAAATTTAAAAAAATAATTAAAAATTACTTTGATCTTTCCTCTTAATAATAAAATAAATATTTTGATGGAAAAAGTGTGTTTTATTTCTACGCTTATTACTTTTATTAGCCAAAGAACATCGCCGGAAGTTTCAATAAAAGGAAAGAAAATAAAACAAAATTTCTTCCTACGTAGAACGTCATTCTGCAGTTAATTACATGACTTCGTGAGAGTTACGGGAGAGAAAAAGTGCAAGATATAGTTCCGTTTTTTTATGGACTTTCAAAGCAAAAAAAGGTAATTTTCTTCAATAACTAATTGTTGATTTGAGTTCAGCATATACATTTGCACAGAAATAATGCTATATTGGATAAATTTGAAGGGGGGAAAAGCGAAGGGAATAAAACGAACATTTACCGGTATCACTACCACTAACCGCAATTTTAAGAAAAACAAGATTTTTTACCAAAATTTCGAACGTGTTAAAAAACATTAAGAATTAAGCCTTATTGGGAAAATTTCTAATATTAAAGAGCAATAAAAAACATAGGATTTCTTTATTAATTTTTTTGTTAGAACATTCAGTGGTGGTACATAAATTTATCTAGGACATAATTTCAACAATTAAATTATTGTCGCATTTTAATGTAGCTACCTCCAAAAAAATCGCTAAAAAAACAGCATGAAACAGCATAGTATGAATAAAAAAGTTCATAAACTTCATAAAACAAACTTTTTCCATCAAAATATTGATATTTTTATTAAGAGGGAAGATCAAATCAATTTTTAATTATTTTTAAAAATTTTTTGAATCCCTGCTAACATTTTCGAAATTTTGATAGAATATGTTGTTTTTATTTGAGTTAGCGGCAAAAAAAAATTACGCCTTTATTACAATGAGTTACGTAAGGATGACGCAACCCCCCAGTAACAAACACATTAATTTGAAAATTCTTGCAAAAATCAAATAATGGTCAGTTTTGAATGAAACTTTCATTACTCATTCACAAATGAATGAAATTATTTTTTAAATTATTATTTTTAAATGTCTTGGTGAAAATATTTTTTTAAGTCTGTTACCCCCCCCCACACTCTACGTAAATCCATGGAAATTTTAAAAAATTTTATTTAGCTGTAAAAAAAATTTTTTTATTAGTTAAATACAGGACTCATTGGGGCATATAAATCATCTATTTTTATTTTAAAGTGGACAACCTGGCTGAAAATCTGTTCTGAAGAGCAAGATAAAATGCAATAAAACTCGGATATAATTTAATTAGATAAACTTTTAATTGCTGGAATAAATAATAATTATTTAGGACATTATAGTCTGAAGAAAAAAAATTTTTTCGTTTACTAATAAAATTTTTAAATAATTGTTTATATTTTTTATTTTTTTTTATTATAACTAAAAATTCATAAAAGTGTTAAAAATATTTTAAAAACCTGTTATAAATACGTTGTTGAATTTCTTTTTTACTTAAGAATTGATTATAATATTGCCTATCGAAAATTGAAAAGTTTTAAAAAATTAAATTTTGGAAATTTTATTGAGTATGGTGTTCCATAGGGGTCATAACAAGTTTGCGTAGAGGTCGTATTGTTTAGAAGTTAACAAGTGTTTGGATGAATTCCCTTACATCGAAAACTACACAAACCACACTTTGATTCTAAGTTCATTCTTTTTTTATTAAATTAAAATTATTCTAAAAGAAATTTAATTTTTAAAAATTTTCAGAAAGCATATTAATAAATAATTTAAGAAAAACATAAACATATTTTAATATTTCAGAAAAATATTAATAAATAACATAATATAACTTAGTTTGGTTATTTTAATTTAATTCTTTCTTTTAAAAGAAATTTAAATTTTCATTTATTCAGAAAGCATATTTTATTTTTATTTATTCAGAAAGCATAGTCTGGCTATAAATCTAAACTAAAATTCGACAAAATATTATACTTGCTGAAAATATTATGTTAAATTTTTAATTTTTGTGAGTAAAAAACAACAAAAAAAATTTAAATTTCCAAATGTTACGTTTTAAGCTACATGAAGTTTTTGTCACTTTCAGTCACCATCCAAAACGTCATTCACACCTGCTACTTGTCAACACATAATTTGTCGCTTAGATAAGTGCTGACAAGAGAGACTACCGTCAATAAAAGTGATTTATTTAAATAAATTTCCCGACAGTAAGCAGTTAATACTTGTTTGAAATCAGATAAAAGGTAAGTTTCAATTATAAAAATCAACTTAAATAACGTGTCAAGGAGGTATATTTTTTTTGTGCAAGGCTTTTAAATGAGAAATTTATCTACTGTTTACATAATGTGTTGATTACTCAATGATGGCGGTAAATTTTAAAAATTTTAGGCAGTTAAATTTGTGATTTCGTACAATATAATTTCGGTTTGAACTAAACCAGGGTATTTTGCTTACTGTAATTAGTAAATTTAATCTTTTGGCTTTCAATTAAAACTAAAATTAAGCTTCAAGAAAACATTTTTATTTTTAAAAATTAAATTTAAATTGAGGTATCAAAAATGAGCAGTGATTTTTTGGAGGTAGCTATTTTAATGAAACTTTCAACAATTGATCACAAATTAATTGTTTCAGAAAATTTTTCTTTGAGAAAATCTTAATAAAAATATTTTTGCATCTTTTACCACCCCACCCACATTAAAAATTTAATTTTATGAAATTTCAAGAAATCAAATTTTACTACATAGTATTTTTTTTTTAAACATTATCCCCAGGTACTGAAAATCTGTTTTGAATTGCACAATAAAAAAAATGTAACACTGTGACATTATTTAATTAAAAAAAGTTTTTAATTGCTTTGATGAATAAGATATATTGTGGACACAATTTTTCAAGAAAAAATCTTGTATGACAATGACTAATGAATTTTTACAGGAATTGTTTCCTTTTTTTAAAATTTAATAGTAATTTAAAAATTAAAGAATCTTTTAAAATTCTGTCTTAATTCGTCTTGTTGCTATTGTTATTAAGTAAAAATTACACTAATCATAAGCTGAAAAGATCATTACAACCTAGTGATGACCAATATTTTAAAAACAATTTTGCACTTTTTTCTCTGTGTATAAATGTGCTAATTTTCGTAAATATGGACGGCCATACATGACATTATCAAAAATAAGAGTGATAACTATAGTAAATTAAAAGCCAATTTACCTAAAATTCAATAAAACAGTAGATCACGAAGAGTACTTTTCTAAATTTTTAAAAGTTAAAAGAGTTTCAAACTTACGTAAAATAAAAAGGTGATCATGTTTTTGTTCTTCAAGTAATTTTTACAGATATAATACAACATAGAAAAAATCCAATAAACTTCTGTCTGTCAAGCTGTGTTATTGAGTGTGGCACCACCTATTCTGGCATCAATTTGGGTGGAACACACAATACACATCTCTACAGGTTTGATGGAATTCTCTTAAAAATTTCTCCATATGCCTGATGTAAGATCAGAGGGTCAATAGTGTTAGGAGGTGTATAGACTAACTGGAATTGACTAGTAGTTCTGCTGAACACCAATAGAATTCTAAAGAACTCTCTAGAACTTCTAAGAACTGCTAAGAACTTCCCAAGTACTTCTTCCGTTAACTTCCTGTGAACTCTTATTAATATAGAGGAGAGTCCATTATCTGAGGAATAGGTGTGTTTCACCATAACACCAATATAGTAGTGTCCTTTTCTATTTTATTTTTCTTGAAATTTTTATTCAGCTCTAGATTTTCTCATTTTCATTAACTTGTTCGTGTAGCCTGTGTGTCTCTCTGTAAATGTGAACCCTACATTCTCATTTCTAGTGTCTTTTTTTTAATCATTTCACCCCAAGCAAGGCATTCCACTGCCACTACTGCGCAAGGGGTTACATAAGGGAAGGTAAAGAAGAGTGTTTAGATATAGGAAATGGCATGAGGAGGGTGATAGACTGGTAAGGGTACCAAGGCTGAGGGTTGGGTAGATGGGAAGAGTGTTTGAGAGAATGGATGTGAGTTAGTATGTTAGGAGGTGTCTATTGACCTTACATTTAAACTCCTGGAGATTGTAGTTCTCAGGGAAGCAACCATTTGGAAGGGAATTCCACAGTCAGGAAGTGCAAGAAAAGAAGCTGTTGGAGTAGAAATTGCAGTTACATTTTTATCAGTTTACTGTAAAAGGGTGGGACCTAGTTGCTAATGTAGTATCTCGTGCAAATTCGCACCTAGGGGGCACCAGTGATCTAAGTTCATTGGAGCAGAAGCCGTGAAAGTATTTATAGAAGAGACATAGGGAAGCCAAATCCGCCAGTGAGAGAGAGACTGCAGCCGGCCTGCCAAATCGGTGTCGATCACATTACACATTCTCCGTTGTATTTTGTCAAGAATTTGTGAATTGAGCATATCTTCATTGGGGTTCATGCATATATGTTACAATCCTTCTCCATATTTTCAACCAAAGATCAGTTGACTTGGTCATGATGCATCTGAATCAGGAACCCATGATGTTCTTTTGTATTATTGAGTGCGCAGTCTATTCCTGCATGATCTGGGGTGAGACACATCTTTCCAGTTCCTATAGTAATTTACTTCAAAACAAGTTAGAAATTCTCCAAGTGCTTAATTCAGAGGCAGAGAGTTAATTATTGTAGTCAGAATGTTACTTAATATCTGACAAAAACAAGGCAAAAAATTGAACAAAATTATTATAATGTTTCATCTTTGGACCATGGAGAAATTTATGAATTTAATAACCACAATGGAATTAATAAGTTTGGGAAATGTGAAAATTTACCTGTGTCTTAATATGCAAGTTTGGCTTTATTGTTGTGTTGATTTTCAGCCAAACTTATAATTGCCAATCTGTTAAGTGAGTGTATTTTGTTAAAATTGAGTTTATTCATAAATAGAATTATCTCTACAAAAATAGTATCATTTCAGACAACTGAACAATTTTTTTTCTAAATTCCTATGTTCTTTTATAGTGTCAATTATTTTTCAATGTGAAAGGGAAATTATTGAAGATAAACTTAATGATTTTTCTATTTGGATATTTTTTAAAAGATTTAGCAAAATTTTGTCAAATAATACTCCACAGGAACAATATTAATGTGTATTTTTTTCATTTTCCATATTTCTACTTCTGAATACTTGTTGTTCCAGTGATGCTATCAAGCAAGAAGCAGTTATACATTCATTAACTTTGTATTAAAGAAGTATCAAGCTTCATGAAAGAATAAATGGGAATTGACTTTTAGTTTGTAATAAATGACAAACCCTTCCTTTCTCTAATTGTAACTAATTTCACTTCTCTTAATCAGAAAAAAATAAAAAGAAAAATATTGAAAGTTATCAAAATGATTATATTTGTTCTTACACATCTTTGTGTAATATAGAATTATCTATTTATTGAATTGTGATAATGAAGCAATCTTTTCACTGCAAAATATTTAGCCTTCACTGGCTGTTAGTGCAGTAGTGAACTAATGCTAATATATAACAACATGTGTCTATTATAATATAGACTGCTTTTGCAGTATTTATTCCAGTACCTAAATTAATATGTTTTATTATTGTTGTTCACAGATTTTCTGGCTGTACGAAAATCACAATTATTATTGAGAATTACAATGGAAAGAAAGACATTTCACTTACCATGAAGAAACAAATGTATTCTACAGTCTTCATGTAAAATTTATGGATCTATGTTTTCAAAAGGATGGCAATGAACTTTAACTGGCAGGAAATGCTGTATTTCGAAAAGCGTGCTATGTTTTTTCTGCAAAAACTCCATTTTTATGTTACAAATAAATAAACAGGAGGGTAAAAACATTTTGTGCTAAATATGAATGAATGAAAGAGTTAGGCTATATTCTTGTACAATTTTCTAATCTGTATTTTGATGTCAGATTTAATAAGCCATATGGAAACACATACTGGAGAGAAACCATATTCTTGTGAAGTTTGTGCATCTGAATTTTCACAGAAGTCACATTTGGTATCCCATATTCGAACACACACTGGTGAGAAACCACATTCTTGTGAAATTTGTGGTTCTGCATTTTCACGGAAGTCATATTTGGTGAGACATGTGCGAACACACACTGGTAAGAAACCATACTCTTGTGAAGTTTGTGGATCTGGATTTTTACAAAAATCACTGATGGTGAGTCATATGCGAACACACACTGGAGAGAAACCATATTGTGAAGTTTGTGGGTCTGCATTTACACATAAGTCAAGTTTGGTTTCCCATATGCGAAGGCACACTGGAGAAAAACCATATTCTTGTGAAGTTTGTGGATCTGCATTTTCACGGAAATCTATTTGGTGAGCCATATGTTTACACACACTGGAGAGAAACCATATTCGTGTGAAGTTTGTGGATCTGCATTTCCACCGGAAGTCACCATTGCTGTGTCATGGGGTTGTACACACTGGAAAGCATATTCTTGTAAAGTTTGTGGATCTAGTTTTCCTGATCATCTTTGATGTCCCATGTTAGAACACACACTGGTGAGAAACCATTCTTGTGGAATTTGTGATTCTGCATTTTCACGAAAGTCAGATTTGGTAAAACATATGCGTATACACACTGGTGAGAAACCATACTCTTGTAAAGTTTGTGGATCAGGATTTTACAAAGATCACTGCTGCTGAGCCATATGCAAACACACCTGGAGAGAAACCAAATTCTTGTGAAGTTTGTGGATCTGCATTTACATATAAGTCAAGTTTGGTTTACCATATGCGAAGGCACACTGGAGAGAAACCTCATTCTTGTAAAGTTTGTGGATCTGCATTTTCACAGAAGGCAAATTTGATTTCCCATATGCGGCTACGGAGAGAAACCTTATTCTTGTAAGGTTTGTGGATCTGCATTTTCACAGAAGTCAAATTTGGTTTCCCATATGCGAACGCACACTGGAGAGAAACCATATTGTTGTGAAGTTTGTGGATCTGCATTCTCACTGAAGGCACATTTGGTGTGTCATCAGCTTGTACACACTGGAGAGAAACCATATTCTTGTGAAGTTTGTGGTTCTGAATTTTCACAGGAGTCACATTTGGTGGGCCATATTCGAACACACACTGGTGAGAAACCACATTCTTGTGAAATTTGTGATTCTGCATTTTCACGAAAGTCAGATTTGGTAAGCCATATGCGTGTACACACTGGTGAGAAACCATACTCTTGTGAAGTTTGTGGATGTGCTTATTCACGTAAGTCAGATTTGGAGAGGCATATGTCTACACACAATGGAGAGAAACCATAACTTGGTGATGATTGTGGATCTACATTTTTCAAGTCACATTTGGAAAACCGTCTGTATTCAACCCTTGGCGAAAAATTTCTGTGGATCAGCATTTTCGGGCACCTCATTTTGGCTTGCAATGTCAAGAAGTACTGGACAGAAACCACATTCTTGTGCAATTTCTATGTCTATTTATTGAAAATTCTCTTTTTAGTGAATCGTGTAACCCTACATATGTGAAAATTGATACATGTGAGGTTTGTGGTTATACGTTTTCATGGAGATATGTTGATCTAATATAGGATCATACACTGGTGAAAGAACTATATTTTTGTTAAACTGTCATGGATTTTTTTCAAATACTGCAAAATTTAAATATATATATATATATATATATATCTTTGACTACTTGCTTGGAAAGAAACCAGTAAAATATATGGTCTACAATTTTCTAGGCATTCATAACTGAAAACATACTTACTAACCCACTCTTGTTATAAACCTTGGTTCTGTGAAACAGTATCTTCAAAAAAAATTTTATTTAATAATAAAAATGTGGGTATAGAAACCAACATCATATCATATTTGTGGAAATTTATTGTTCACACAATGTAGCTCTTCAAACATTTATGAAATTATAAATGAAATATAAGACTGTTTCTTTCATTTAAAGCATGAAGGTAGAAATATAATAGAAGACAAATGTGTATTTCATTCATGTCAGTGAAAAGTCTGTACAGACATTGAATCAGGACAATTCAGTGCCTGAAAATTGGGGATATTTGATCTGCTATTTGTATATACACACTGGAGAAGAAATGTATGAATTTCTAACAAATCATTTTGGGTGCATCATGTGAATACACAGTGAATAAAAATCTTATCTTTGTGCATATTTAGTTTTGGCATTAGTAGAAAATTGAACTTTCAGCCATCATGTATAAACCCATGCATATGAAAAAAATTATGACAGTTTTGTGAATACGATGTTCACTTGCCTGCCATTTCGTGTTTGTCTTTCATGGTCTTGTTTTTAAAAATATATATAATTTAATATCACCAAAATTACAAAAAATAGTGGAAAATCTACAGAAAAGTAAAAAAATCATAAGAATTCATTATTTTAATATAATAGTAAAATAGGTATTTACTCACCAGAAAAAGTAAAAACAATAAAAAACAGTAAAAAAAACTATAAACTACATAAATTATAAAGTATATTTCACCATTTATTTTTAAATATATGCACTGGAAATAGTTCTAAGGCTGGCAAGTGCAATGGTCCTGTCTTCTGGTGTGGTCTCTACTGCAAGAGACTGTATATAACTCGCTATTGGCTGATGGACAGGAGTCACCCAATGAGAGCACAGAAATTTGCGTCATGGAAGCTGATTGTCCATGGAGCAGCAGTACTGTACATACCGTATCTACTGGGCATAATGTTATTTTTTTCAGATTATGTGTGCATTGTGTATGAACTGTACATTACATGGTGTTGTTTAAGCTGATATATAACAGTTTATGAATCTTACTAAATTTTCACATAGCAAAAATAGTTTTGTAGCTAGCGGGGTCTTTTTAACACTTCTCAAATATGCAAAGGTTATGTAACTAATGTTTTTAACATACATAATACAGGTGTACAATACTTTATGAGTGTACATGGTCATGTGCAATGGTTTCTATTGTACTGTCAACTGATATTTTACTATATATTTTCATAAATATAAGTCTTTCTACATGAAATACTATATAAGAATGTAGGGAAGGATAATACAGATAGAGGTTGGGTTAATATTAGTATGGGGTAGGTTTATTTTATTTTATTTTAATCTATTTCACCCGGGCAAGGCGGTAAGGCCACTGGTGTGCAAGGGGCTACATAAGAGTGAAAAGATTGGAACAGAGAAAGCGGGAAACCACATCCTAAACAGGGAACAAGAGTTGAGCCTCTTCACCTGTTCAATCGACATGGGTGGAGTGTGAACCAGGTGATAGTTTAGTCTATCTACTCCAATTGAAAAAAAAAGAAAAGTGAGTTGCAAGAAAAAGAAAAAATGTTCGAGTAGAAGTGGCAGTTACATTTAATTATTTCTGTTATATATTTGTTTATTACACTCTGAAATTCTGTCCAGAGTTCATTTTTGTTGTAAAATTTTGGGAAAAAAATAGAAAGTAAATGTTGTTTTAAAATGTAAGCGAGTGTGAAAAATACAGGTGGCAAGCTAGATTTTGTTTTGATGAGCTTGAGCATCATCAAAGGAGTTAGCGCCCGAAAAAGTCACAAAGTGTAGTAGAAGTCACATGTTGGAAGAAGCTGGCCTATTTAAAGGAGAGGTGAAGTGAGTTCAAACAGTTTTTAACAGTCAGCAGCTGACTTTAGCAGTGAGTACAGAACACTGAATACGGGTATCGTCTGGCTGCTTTGTGAAAATGACATTGTCTTCATTTTCATTGAAAATCAAAATTATCAATATATTGCACAAAAATATGATATATGAGAGTATAAAATAATTTGCAACATCACAGATGATTCATAAGTGTCTACATTTTGAAATTTGATTTGAAAGACAAAATGTGCAAACGTTACAAGAGAAAATATAAAATATATTTATTTCATGCAAATCAGTTAAAGTTTTATGCATGCAACTGTAAAGTTGGTAAATGAATGTATGAAATTTAGAGATGCCTTTCTTTATTTGATGTAGTGAATTGTCTAAAATTATTAATTTTTCTTTGAATAAATCTGACAGTAGTCTCGTTTTTAATCGTGTTTTAATAGGTTTTCATTATGTTAATTGTATTTTCTTAGAAAACCTATTGAACAAATGTTATTCATCATATTTTCAAACATTAGATATATTAAGACATTTTGAAATTTTCACCAGTATTGTAATACTTTGAAAATATAGCTATTGTTTTTTTTTTCATTGCTCTTTAAATCATTTTCCATTTACATATAACATTACAGATTGTTCAATTCCTTTAAACTTAATTTATATGTGAAAACTCTGTCAGTATTGTGCATTGAGAACATTTTAAAATGAGGGCTGGAATACAATCCTTAAACAACTCCACTGCTGAGTACTGGGACAACTCAAGACCAAAAAAGACAACATTTTTTTTATAACCAAATAAAAGTAATTAAGGTTTAAAACCTTAATTAGTGAATATTTTTCTTCAAATCAGGCATTATGTAAAATATAAACCAGTTGTTTTTGTTAATTATTTAATAAAATTAATCAAAGAAAGTTATTTTTAATAAAGTAAATTGACATATAAATAGTAAGAATTTTGATTTACTTCATTAAAAATAATTAAAAGCAAAGAACTGCTTCATTTTGTTTTGCAATTTTCAGTTTCTTTGAATTAAATAATTTAATAATTAAAATTGTGTGTTTTATTGAATTATTTTTTATATATTAAATTTCTTTATTAAATGATAAATTTCATTATGATTTACTTTAGTCCTTTTCATGAAAAGTTTATCAGTATATTTTTCTTTATATTCAAACTAAGCCTTATGAGAAGGTTATCAGTATATTTCTCTTTATATTCAAACTTAGCCTTCTTATGAGAAGTTTATCTGCATATTTTCTATTTCTATCCAGATTAATAATTATTTTTAATTACCAGCAATCAAATAGTGTCACATCTTCACTAATTAAGGTTTTAGTCCTTAATAAATTACTTTTATTCAGTTATAAAAAGCTGTTTTCTGCTGTTGAGTTGTCCCAGCACTCAGCTGGCAGTGTGTCGTCCCTTGCCGTTAAATTTATGCATCAAATGAGAAATGCTAACAGAAAATGTATTTATAAGTATATATTAATTTAATTCAGGTCAGTCCAAAAAAGTTGTTTTTATACTTGAATGAAATAGTCATTCATATTTTCAAATCCAGTACATACTCAGCAGAAGCCCTCCAGCCAACGTTGTTTCAGCTTGGTGATCGGAAGAGTCATGGGTGAGATTATGCTAAATAGACACAAGCTTAAACTATTTTGGCTAAATGTATTTTATTTTTGAAAGTATTTTATTTCTGAAAGTCCAAAAACACCAAGTTACTAATAGTATGGCTGAGGGTATCGCAAGGATATGAATAAAAAAAATTTCAAGGAAAATAAAGATGGTTCAGAAATATTGAGTATGTTCCTAGTCAAATCCAATACTCTGAAGTAAGCGACCAGCGGAAGTTGTTTCAACCTGTAGATCGGGAGAAAAGAGCCATGGTTGAGATAATGCTATGTGGACACAAGCTGAAGTTTAATCAATTTTGGCTAAAGGTGTTTTATAGTTGAAAGACCAAAGACACCAAGTGAGCAATAACACATCCAATGCTATCACAAAAGTAATGAATATAAAAAGTAGAAGAAAAATAATAATTTTTTTTTTTGCAGATCAGTATAACCCGGATATAAGAGACACCTGGATATAGCGAGATTTTCACTGGTCTCAAATTAGAGCCTGTGGTAATGTACAGTGTAACCTGATGATATATGAAGAGAGTTACCGGGACCGTATACAAGTTCTCTTATATCCGGGTTTTGTCTATTTTATATACATTACCACAGGCTCTGATTTGGACCAGTGACAATATATCTTATATCCGGGTTTCTCTCATATCCGGGTTATACTGAAACATTTAAGCTCTTTTAATTGCTTTATAAATGTCAAACAATATAGTCTGAAGAAAAAAAAATTTTTTGATGAATTATGAAATTTTAAAAGAATTGTTTTCATATTTGTTTTTTTTTTATTATAATAATTAATAAAGTTTCAAAAATATTTTTAAAATATTTCCAATTCTTGTAGACATGAGGCTGACAGGTTACATAATGACTGAAAAGATTATTACTAATTGGAAATTGAAAAGTTTTACAAATATTGTGTAATTTTTCAGATTAATTCCAACTTTACATTTATTAATTTTTTTAAAATAAACATGCTACAGATGTATATTTCATTTTTGTAAGATTTTTAAAATTGAGAATTAACTTTTGTTTTACAAATGTGTTGATCACTCAAAAATGGTGGAGAAATTGAACAATTTTTTTTTTAATCTCAAAATTTTACATTCCAATCAATATACTTACTGTTTGACCAGACTATTTCACTTTCTGGAAATAGACCAGACCAGACTATATTGTTTACTGTAAATAGAAAATTGAATCATTTAGCTTTCAATTAAAACTAAAATGAAAGTTTCAAGAAAACTTTCTTATTTTAAAAATTGAATTTTTTTTGTGTACAGCAGGTAGGTGGAAAGGAAGGAGGAGAGAAAGAAAACAGTACAAGAGAGAAAGAGAATGCAAATGTAGATTATTTTCTGGCTACATTGTGTTCAGCATGGACTGTCTGGTGCTGCTTCCTCCTCTGTTTACATTGGCCGGAAACCATGTATAAATAGCCAACTTGAATAATATGGTTAGCTCCTAATGCAAACTCATTTTTGGGCAGGAAGAAACATGACATGGGTAATTGAAGGTTCAATTTGTTGTTTTCTGCAAATTGCTTTCTCCTTTCATTGGTTAATAAATATTTTCACACTTGCTTGTGAAATTTGTCTTGATCTTTTTCTTAGCCCAAAACCAATCTTTTTCCTATACCTCAAAATTAGATTTCACACTTGCTCACAAAAAGTTTACTTGATATTTTCTCAGCATAGAGACAATTCTTTTCTCTAATGGTCGAAAATTGATTTTCACATTGGCTCATGAATTTGCAAACAGTAAAGAAAAGAAAGTTATTCTTATTTTGTACTCACTTCACTTTCCTGTTCACTTAATTGTTGTCAGCAAAATGAAAGAGAACAAACTTGTCATGTCATTCTTTTATAACACTCAACTCCTTAGCCTAAAGTTAATATTTTATTAATAATAATTCGGCTAAAGAAACACAATCTCTTGCCAACGTCTTAATCACTTACATTGCGATATCAACTCATCAAGCAAAATGAGAATCCAAAACTCACTCAAGAAACTGTAAGTTGAGAGAACTTTTCTTTTTATTGATTTTCCTTATGAACATTCATGCACCTTTTTCCAAAGTTCAAATATTTACACAATTATCTTTTAACACTCAAGATCTTTAACATAATACATCTTCAGACATTTTCTGATGTACACAACAAATTGGCAATTTCACTAGAAATTGATAACCATGAATAAAAGTTATAAACTAGTTTAACATACAATTTTGTACTTGTTGTTTTTTGTCTTACATGCATTTGATAAAGTAATGATTGTAGTGGGTTAGTTTGTTTCAACAGAACATTTAGCTAATTCCACTACAGTATCAGCATAAAATTAAAAAAAAATAAAGATGGCAACTCACACGTTTATCCAACAATATATTATGTAAACTCATTAAAATAAACATGCTACAGATGTATATTTCATTTTTGTAAGATTTTTAAAATTGAGAATTAACTTTTGTTTACAAATGTGTTGATCACTCAAAAATGGTGGAGAAATTGAACAATTTTTTTTTAATCTCAAAATTTTACATTCCAATCAATATACTTTGTTTGACCAAGACTATTTCACTTTCTGGAAATAGACCAGACCAGACTATATTGTTTACTGTAAATAGAAAATTGAATCATTTAGCTTTCAATTAAAACTAAAATGAAAGTTTCAAAGAAAACTTTCTTATTTTAAAAGTTGAATTTATAAGTTAGTTGTCAAAAATGAGTGGAGGTAAATCATTTAGCCATAGTATTTTTAAAAATAAATTTCAATTTTTTTTCTGTGTATGTGTGCATTTGGAATTTTTTCTTTTGCATGGTAATTTTTATGCATAAATTAAAAGGTTAGTTGTTTCAGGGTTACTCCTTTTTTCTGGACAAATAAAATTGTACAATTATGGCACTTTGATCGCAACACACTTATCTTATTTCGATCTGTCAACTCATTTACAATTTCAGTGGATAGGTTAGAAAGGTCAAAAATAGTTTTATTCTAAATTTCATGTTGTAAATAAAATAAGTAATACTTGTGTAAATCAGATTAACATTAAACTTGTTAATGTTCTAAAAATCATGTCGCAGATGTATATTTTATTTTGCAAGAATTTCAAAACCGAAAATTAACTTTTGTTTACAAATCTGTCAATCGTTTAAAAATGGCTGAAAAATTGAAAATTTTTTTTTAATCTCAAAACTTTAGATTCCAATCAGTATAATTTCTGTTTGAGGTACACCATCATATTTTGTTTACTGGAAATAGTAAATTTAATCATTAACTTTCAATTAAAATTAATATAAAATTTTCAAGAAAACTTTTTATTTGTAAAACTTCAATCTAAAATTTAGATATTGAAAATGAGTGGCGGTGCCTATAACTTATTTATAGCAGTAAATTTAGAATAAAACTATTTCTTAAACAGAGCATGTTGATCTTTCTGATTGCTTTCCTGTATAATTTACATGTGATGACAGCCAAGAGATGCGAGATATGATAAGTGTCTAGCAAAAAAAAATTGACTAAGTTGTGTAAATTTTTTTCCTATAAGGAGAAGAAACAGTGAAACACATAACCTTTTAATGTACCCATAGGAATTACCACACAAAAAAATTCAAATATACGAGAAAACTGTTAAATTATTTAAAAAATGCAAAGGTACAACAGTTTGTAGGGGTCAACTTTTCAATTTTCAATTAGCCAATATAGTCTTCATAAGTTAATAAACTAATCTTTGAAGTATTTTCAAAATATTTTTGAAACTTTCTAAATTATAATAATTTAAAAAGTGAAAACAATTCTTTTAAAATTTCATGATTATTTGAAAAAAAAATTTTTTTCTTCAGTCTATGATGTCCTTATATATTATTTATTAAAGCAATTAAAAGCTTATCAAATTAAATAATGTCAGAGTTTTATTGCATTTTTTATTTTACTATTGGGAGCAGATTTTCAGGAACGTGAAAATGTTTGAAAAAATATTAAATGATTCAAATTCCCCAGTGTGTTCTGCATTTAACTAATAAAAACCAGTTTTCGCAACAAGATTTAATTTCTTAAAATTTCACAAGTTTACATGGTGGGTGTAACGGATGTAAAAAAATTATTTTACCAAGATTTTAAAAAATAATAATTTCAAAAATAATTTCATTCATTTGTAAATAAGTCAGAAAATTTCATTAAAATCTGACAATTATTTGATTTTGCAAGAATTTGCAAACTCAATGTGTTTTTTACCAGAAAAAAAAAACTGAGTAATGTATTATTACATTTTCAGTAAACTCTTGTAATGATTTGGTTACTAGCAAATGAAAATTAAAACAAGATGTTTTACCAAAATTTTAAACATGTTAGAAAGATTTAAAAAATAATGTAAAAAATAATTTGATCTTTCCTCTTAATAATAACATGAACATTTTGATTGAAAAACTTTGTTTTTATTAAATTTAGGGCCTTTTTTCTTCATACTGTGCTGTTTTTAGTGGTGGTACCTAAAGGGTTCACCATAAATATCTATAATTTTATTTCAACATAATAAATGTAACATAGAAAAAAATAAGCAACTGCAATATTAAGAAAGGATACACTTAAGTTTTTGCAACATAAAACATGATGTTTAGTAAAGCTTTGTGTGCTGTACACAGAGCTCCATGCACTTTTGTTAATCTTTCAGGGACTGAGCAGCATACTTTGACACACAGCTCCAATGGCACTTGAGCAATGGCAGCTCAGATTTCTTCTTTAAGTTCAGCAATGCTATGGGCCTTTGCTGAATACCCTACAGGAAAAATTCAGTAGGGGTCAAATCTGGCAAACAAATCAGAACTACTTTGAAACTGCAATCTTTTGCTCTTTTGCTAATTGTATAGGCATAATGTATATCTGAAATAAAATGACAATGAAACAAAATGTATATCCAAATGAAAATATATGATTTCAGCTTTCAAATGTGTTATATCACTAAGATGGATACAGTGTACAGCAAAAGTTTACTGAAGTAATATTCAGTGTAATATCCGGTGCCAAACAGATATACACAGAACAGTACAATAGTTACAAAGACAGAACTTACAACACAGAAAGATTTCGCAATAGTCGCCGAAGTAATCAGTCTGAATATTATGCCTCGAATGCTACTATTCTTGATTAAATAGTCCATTTCTATCCATGAAGTACATTCATCATTTCATCATTTAAGATTGCTCCATGGGTGTCACCTGACAGCAGAATAACACATGAAATAAAAGAAATACATAAGTATCAACTACATTACAAACAAAAGAAAATAAATAGTTACTTATGGCAGACACTATATATATATAATAATGTCTATATAAAATTTACATTTATCATATATATATATATATATATATATATATATATATATATAAATATTGTTTTGTTGTTACCAACATATATATATATATATATATATATATATATATATATATTAGTCATCCACATACAAGCCTGTTTCACTGTATCACAGCTCATTCATTCTCTCCTATATTTAACATTATATGTTTAGAAAAATATATATATATATAATGTAGTGGAATACGGGTTTTATAATCCACACATTTAGGTTTATGGCTTTGGTGATTAACAACAAACACACAAACAAATAATGAATGAAGAAAATTCTGGTTTTTGGTAACAACAAAACAATATTTATATTCATAACATGTACAAAAATATGATGAAATTATGTGTTGAGAGAGTGAGTAGAGAATTTATATTATTAGAGAAAACTGAATTGCTGGAGGTGTGGAGAGACTGGTTACCTCTCCTCCTTCTGCTCAGTGAATAAGGCCTCTGGACGTCAGGACCCTGTTGATCAAAATCCCCCTGTGGCTGTTTCTTTAGAATCCATCTCACCTGTAGTGGGCATGCCAGGAGTCAGGACTGGAGTGGTAGGTACCCCCAGCTGAAGTGAAAGATCTACCCACATTCCCTGTAAAGCCGTAAGCTGAAAGTACAGCCTCGGAATGGCTGTTTGTTAGCAGGGTCAGAGAAAAGTGTCAAGCAGCAGGACCTTGGTCTCCTGAAACCTCCAGCACTCTTCCAGTGTGAGAGGGCAATTCTCCAGCATGGAAAACTAGCTACTTTGAGGATTTATTGAAAAAATACAATCCGGAATGTAGAGGGGGACTGAGAGGATCAAGTTACTGGAAAAGGAATTAAAAACCTGTCTCTCTCCCCCCTCGGTCTCTGCCCTGTCCTCCTTGGAAAAGAAAAAAATCATTATCGCCAAAGTCACATTCTTCACAGCCCCATTCCCAAAAACCCTACCACTC
>JBBBDQ010019683.1:0-30421 GCA_037127315.1 Ascarosepion bandense | reverse complement strand
TTTCTCACAATTTTATGAAAATCATAGAAATTTTTTTTTTTTTTTTAGAAAATATCGCAAACGTTTGTTGCCCCGGTTCCTGTTGTACAAACGAAGCACATTTCAACAAATCTCATTTGCCAACCAATTTCTAGGCCGGTAAGTTTTGATTTGTTTTTTTTTCTTTTTAATTAGAAATAAATACAATATGCTGATGCTGTAAAATGTTAAATTGAAACCCTAAAAATCGCCTAAATTTTCGTTTCCTCCGCCCCCCACTTCATTGTTCCTTGTGAAACATTTTCTTTTGAATTTTAATTTGGTCTTTTTAAATTCAAATAAAACTTAATTTAGACCTATAATTCCTTCGTTATTTAAAAATATTTTTTCAACTCTGCATTGAAATTTGTGGATAACTTTTAAATACGAATCAAAATGCCAACAAGACGAAATTTCAAATAGTTTTACGAGACAGTTACTTTCGATCTATGGATGCCTATGAGCATCACAAAGGTTAATGCACATATTCACCGATTTTTTTTTTTTTTTTTAACCAGTACAGTACTAATGATGAACCAGTGTGTTTCCATTGTAAGATGACCCTAGCAAAAAGTTTGTTTTAAACTTTACTACAATGGTTAAAAAAAAATGTTGACATGGACATTAGAAAAGTAATTGTATCCTTTTTGACATCCATACTAGGCAATAGGGAACCGTTTTGAATTTCCGTTCGTAGTAATTTCAACATCGTCTCTTAGAAATTAAACTTCCTTAGTTTCTCTGACACAAGTCACATGTAAAAAAAGCATTTCATGACATTTTAACAAAAATAATAATCCTGCCATTTTCTCAACCTGAAGTAAAATTAAATATCTTAACAACTTCATTAGTGAAACAAAAATGATATTTCGTAGAAACTTAAATGACGACAGTTTGCAAAATATGTTGATAAACATTTAAAAAAATAAATACCGTTACCCCCAAATTTATTTTTACGATTGAATTTGATAGAAGGCAATTAGAATATTTCTAATTCTTGAACTTTTCGTTTCTAATTCATTGCTTTTTATCCTTATCTTTTTTTCATTTTTTTTTTTTTACACGATATCTAAATCTCCTCAGGTCTGATATGATATTTTTTTTTTATTTATATCCTAAATAAAATTCCTATTTAATTTATTGTTATAAACTAGTTTACAAAAAATATTTAATTATAAGCTATAAAATGAAAACTAATTAACTTCATTAAAAATATATATGAAATGATTTGTTTGAACATTATTTGATATCGATACTCGTATTTAAGTTGATATTCTGTTTTTAATTAAACAGTATTATATATTGATATCTACTGGCTTGATTATTTACGATAAACTTTTTTTTACGAAAATGTGTCATTCGACAGGATTCGAACCTGCGACCCCTATCCACATACGGGAAGCTGCCAGCGATCTGGCACGTCTTAGACATGAATGCAGTGACGGCATTTTTTTCGTCCAACCAATTTATCAAAATACTAATTATGAGATTTTACACATGCAGGAAGAAAGATTCATAAAAAAAAATGCAACCTTCGCTCACCAAAACAACATAAAAAACACACACACTGAAAACATACAGAAACACGCATACATATACACATAGATAGACAAGCCAGAAAAAAAAATATACACGCACACCAATCTCAAAAGCAAATCCAATTCATACAAAAGAAATAAATAAACACCCACACACGCAAACAGACATAGAGACACACACTCACAGAACACAATCCAACTAACACACACACACACCGAAAAACACACAGAAACACGCATACATATAGACACAATAAAAAACACCCACTCACACAAACAGACAAATAAAAAGAGGCCCCCACAAACACACACACATTTCAGGACATTTTGTCATCAGCTGCCAATTTAATTCAACGAATTGATCAGATTACTATTACGAGAGGAGTAAATAGTGACCGATTTGAGGAATGATGCTATCAAGGACATTTCTTTAATCTGATGCTAATATGCTCGTATCAAATCAATTAGATTTGCTTTATTTCAGGCATAAATACATACACTGAGAATTGATAATATATAGAATATAATTTTGGAAATGAGCTGTTAATTTGACCCTATCAAATCTCTCAGATTTATTATAAAATAGAGTAAATACATACTGATTTTAAACCATACAATTTGATTTATCAAGTCAATCAGATTTACTTTTCACAAAAGCAGTAAATAGATACAGAGCTGAGAATTGTCGATATCAAGAAAGTTGTTTTTGAAATTCATGTCAGTTTGACTTTGTCAAATCTATCAAATTAATTATTAAGATGGGAGCAAATAAATACTGAGTTAAGAATTGATGCTATCAATGTAGGTCATTTTTTAAAACAGCTTCCATTTTGATCTTATCAAATCAATCAGATTTACTTCTAAAAACAGGAGTAAATAGATACTTTCTTCAGAACTGATGATATCAAGAAGGTCATTTTAAAAAAATCAACTGCCAATTTGACCTTATCAGATCGATCAGCTTTACTATTAAGACACAGGAGTAAATAGGAATCAAAAAGTTGAGAATTGATGATATCAGAAAGTTCATCTTTAAATTCAGCTGCCAATTTGATCTTATTTAATTGATCAGATTAACTATTAAGATGGGAGTAAAATAAATACTGATGAGAATTACGATATCTAGCTCATTTTTTGGAAAATTCACTACCAATTTAAACTCATTATATCGATCAGATTTACGATTACGACAAGAGTAAAGAGACAGCAAGTTGAGAATTGATCAGTTTTAAAAATAAGGCAGGAGTAAATACATAGAGTTGCAAATTGATCATATCAAGAAGGTCATTTTATATCCCAGTTGCCACCAACTTACCACCAGGGTCATTGGAATAACAGATACCAATTTCAAGAACTGAGGATATCAAGGAAATCATTTTTTAAATCAACTGACAATTATGTACCAGATTGATCAGATTTACCATAAATTCAGGTGTAAATTGATATGAGTTGAGCATTGATGACATCAATATAGTCATTTTAGAAATCAGCTACCAAATTGGAACTTAGCAAACAATTACATTTACTATTAAGAAAGAAATTAGATAAATACCAATTTGATGTCATCAATCAGATTTACTGTTAAGACAGGAGTAAATAGATAGCAAGTTGAGAACTGATAACATCAAGGTCATTTTTAAGTCATTTGTTCATTTGACTTTATCAAATCAATCATATTTACTATTTAGACAGTAGTAAATAGATGATGAGATGTGAACTGATTATATGAAGAATGTCATTTTTCAAATCAGCTGCTAATCTCACTATCAAATCAGATTGACTATTAACACAAGGAGTAAATAGACACTGAGCTGAGATCTGTTGATATCAAGAAGGTCATTCTAAAATTAGTTGCCAATTTGACCTTATCAATCGATCAGATTTATATTTAAGACAGAGGCAATAGATGATGCATTGGGAATTGATGATATCAGAAAGGCCATCTTTGGAACTAGCAGCCAATTTTATCTTATCAAATACATCAGATTTACTATGATATCATGAATAAATAGATATTGAGGGGAAAATAGATGATATCAAGAAGGTCAGTCTTTAACGAGCTGCGAAATTGATCTTATCAAAAACAGTTATGTAATGTTACCTTTTCCATTGTAAACTAACAATTTGGTTACCAGCTAATTCAAATCAAAACCAGATTTTTAACAAAATTTCTAATGGGTTAGAAGAGATTAAGAAAATATTTTTAAATAATTATAAAATAATTTGATCTTTCTCCTTGATAATAAACAGAAACATTTCAATGGAAAAATTTCGTTTTTATTAAGTATGGAGTTTTTTTTATTCATACTGTGCTATTTTTTTTTTTTACCCCCAAGCATATCATCAACCCGCCATTCCATTTTCGGGGCAATACAAGACGTAATTTTTAGCTGTTATTTTAAAATGCTATTAGACAAACCTGTGCAATTAGGTCGGTAATGTTTTAGTTCCCGACCACTGACAATACTTTTCTCTTTTTTTAACGTGGATACTCAATGTCATCAAACTGCACAATTTTCCCTACGGATGCAACAACTCGAGTTATTTTATCGATCTTCGCCTAGATATTATTTTATTCAAACACCACCGAAGGCCAACAAGAATTTTACTTGATTCACAAATAAAATTCATATTTATGTGTATTTCTGTCGTAAGTTTTTCTATAATTTAGTTAATCAGCACTTCATAAATATGAAGGCCAATCATTTTTCTTCTTCCTCAGAAGTCGGTATTGCCAGAAATTCACAATACCCAAAATTTAATATGAAATTTTACAAATTAACATCTTAAGCGATTTTTTGTTTAAATTTTAAAATAATTAGCATTTCCAATGAGCAAAAATATAAACTATTTTGAAACTAAAAGGAATTCATTAAATCGCTAATAATCACTGATTTTAGAGCCATTTTAGTTTTCTATCAAGATAGTAATTCTTAGCGAAACATCTTCAAAAATAAAATGTTCCTTTCTGAAATATTTGGCGAATATTGGCTGATTTAAAGTTTAATTAATTGATTTGAAACAAATACAAATTACTTTCAGTTTAAAATAATGCATTTTTTAAATACTGAGGTAGGTATTTACTTATGGTGTTGACAAGGTGGTAAATTTATTTCAATTTTATGGGTGATATCTGAAAAAAATAGTTGAATATAACATGAGCGCATTTTTGTAATATAATTTTTAACTACCCAGTTTTAACTTTTACAAATTTTGAAAAATATTTACGCTGTTTATTGAATTAAGAAAAGACAACATTTGGTGTCGCTGATTTGTAGTAAGCTTTTTCATTTGTGATTAGTCAATATAATTTTAGTTAAAAATATCATCTAATTGGTATTAATATATCAAAATATCCTCTGCAAATATTCTTGAAGTAATTTACAAAAATAGTGAACGGTTGTTGAGATTAACTACGGATGCACTGACTGTAATATTTTCCGCTTTTTTAGTTGTCATTCACCTTGCAGTGGTTACGTCGCAGTTGAGGAACTGATTGAAAGAGCAAAATGATTCTCAAAATATTTATTTTTCTACAGAATTTGTTGAAGAATTAACCAATATATTACAAGTTAATATTTCGAGTAAAAAGATTTGTGTCATAAGGAATTTGAGTTGAAATTTAAGTTGTGCCAAATTGGCCTTGTACAAACACAACCGACGTCCCCACAATTTTAAATATCAGAAGGTTGAAGGTTGAAATGTGGAAGAATAAAATATTTGCTTTGTATGCAATTAAAATTTATTAAATTAACAGAATAAATATGAATGTAAGAAAATGTTCAAAGAGAAAAAAATGTACGTAGTTAAATGTTCCAAAGAAATAGTAAGCAATTAAATGAATCCAGCTTATTTTTCAGTAGCAGAATGGTGTGTAGAAAGATTAAAAGATTAAGTATTGAAGACTGTGTTTCCTTCATTTTTATGACCGAGAGAAAGTGAAAAGGAAGGTAAAGCAACAAAGGAAAACAAGAGAGAAAGAAATAAATGAGTAGAAAGTAGCCAATGAAAAATGGCTCAGAAAGAAATAAACCCCAAATTTAGAAGTAAAATATAGGCAGGCACATATCGGTCACGTGACGTCGGGTCTCCTTTCTTTCTTGTTTTCCTTTGTTTTTATTTCCTCTATGTCCTTTTCTTTCCACCATTTTGTTTTCTCATCTTTCCTATCCTTTTTACCTGACGAATTTTTTTTTTTTTTGCAATAATAAAAGGATGTGAATTCTCATTACTCTTTTCTTTAAAAAATAACATTCATTACCATCATTATTGACTACCTGATGAGATATTGCTCCTTCAAAGTCGAAAGAAAATGTACAATTTTGTAGTAGATTGTTATATACAAAGTTAGTATTGTTCTAAAGTATTATATATATATATAAATGCAGATCACATTTAGGTCGGATAGCTAATTCAAGATGTCACTATTATATATGTATTATATATATATATAAAGCTGTTTTTTTTTTTTACCTAATTGCTTTTCATTAGGTACCATCATGGACTTCATGATGCGGTGAACCCCCGAAAAAACGTATTTTAAACAATGTCTTTTGAATTCAAATTTTGGTTTTATTTGAAAGATAATCTAAAGCTAATCTATAAAAAATGACTACGTAAAAAAACGTTTTAAACATTAAAAAAAGATTAGTACAGTTGCATCATTTACTGATCTTCTATTATGAAATTTAAAAAAGTAAAAGAAATAAATTTAAAAATGAAAATAAAGTCATATTTATTCTACAGATAAGTTATAAACTTGAAGTAAATTAGTAAATATCAGTATTAACCGGACTTTATAAAATAATTTACATTTGCTTGTAAAATATTACAAAATAATATTTAAACATGGCAACGAACGAACAAATAAATTCATAAGTCATCAATAGTAGTAATAAAAAAGAAAATAAAAAAAACCGTCATGGCCAAAGCGCGCGTAATTCTTTAGTGTCACCCCAGAGCGTACTTAAAATTTTAAAAAGTGTGCAGGATCGAAAGGGCTGTAATCTAGAAATTAGTATTGTTTACCTTTTAAAATAAATTATCTTATAAAATTAACCCTGTATAACCAATTATTTCAGAAAAAGAAAATACAAGAACATTATGCACTTTTATTCTTAACTTACTACTATTGACTGTTCTAATATTTAATTCATTGCTATTATTATTTATTTTTAAGGAATTTTCTTACCAGTTTGATATTAAAATTTTGGGTGCTTGGTAATCCAATTTCATTATTTGGTGTGTACTGCTTAATTGTACTGCTGTAATTTTTTTTAATATTCGTAAAGTTTAAGGTGTAAAAGATAATATTGCACTGAAAAAGTTCAAAAAATTTGATAATGAACAGGTGGCGGTAATGTCGTACCGGCGATTGGTTTCAAAATGGAGGCTCGATTTACTATAACGTTGTATGAGAAACTTATCCAATTCAGAAAATGTTTAAATATTGAATTTTTTCAAAACTTTCAATCGTAAAGCTGGGAATCGATAGACTGCGCTGAAAAAGTTATGAAAAACAGCAAAATTAAACGGGGTGGTAGTCTGTTTCAACCAACGAAATTTTTTCTTTTATCCAATTTTCAGAATACTATTTAAAAAATTTGAATATAATCGCAGTCATGACGCAAAATGACACCCTATCTATGTAATCTGCCGTTTGATCGACAGCCTACAATTTCAAATTATTCTTTTAACTAATAATTTTTCACTAATTTGAAAAGCCAAATTTTGTCGATCAACACATTCAAATTTCGAGTAACAGGCTTTTTATACTATTTTCTGTTTTAAAACTAATCGTAAATTGACAGAAAAGATTTTTCGTAATGAATAACGAATAAAGATATTAAAAGTACAATTTAAAAGTGCTTTTTTGTTCGAAAAGGCAAATTGTTTAAAAATAGTTTACAAACGAAACAAAAAATGAGCTTAAAATGAATAGCTAAGGAGATAACTATTTTTGCTAGCCACAAATTTACCAGTTCTCTTCTCTTATTGCATCTTTATTTAATTTTAATAAACAGAATAAAATAAATATAATTAAGTTTAGAATTTCTAAAATATTTGTGAACCCATAATACTGATTATTTCCAAAATTATTTTATTCAAATGCTTATTAGAATTTTTACCATGTAAAAATATCACTTTTTTTAGGAAGTTAAGATAAAAGTATTTGCCTTCCTATTTATGAAGGGTTGATTAACAAAATTATTAAAACGTACGGCGTGGAAATAATATACAAAAATATGAATTTTATTTATGAATGTAAGTAAAATTATTGTTGGCCTTCTTAGTTTGGTGATTGAATGATTAATATCTTGGCGAAGATCCATAAAAAAATGGCTCAGTTGTTGCATCTGTAGGAGAAAAGAAATGTGCAGTTTGACGACATTGATTATTTCAGTGAAGAATAGAGAAAAGTATTGTCAGTGGTCAGGAAGTAGAATATATTTCCGACCTAATTGCATGGATTTGTAACGAGTCTAATAGAGATTTAGATAATGACTTAAAGTTACCTCCTTGTATAGCTCCACAAATGGCAGTGAAAAGAAAATGGAAAGACGGTTGATGATAAGGCTCTTGAGATATCTCACTAAATCGCTGAAAAATAGTTTTGTATGAATAAACAATGCCCCAAACTCAATAAAAAAATTATTTTTTCATCAAAATGTTTCGTTATTATCAAGAGGTAAAAATCATGTACATTTTAAATATATAAAAAAAAATTTTTAATTTCTTCTAAAACGTTAGAAATTTTGTTAAAAATCTGGTTTTGATTTGAGTTAGTGGGTAACCAAATCGTTACGAGAGATTTTCCAATGGAAAAGGTAACATTACATAACTGCTTTTTAAAATTGATAAGAAATTTTGTAGCTGATTTGAAAAATATCCTTCTTGATATCATCCGTTCTGCTCTCAGTATCTGTTTACTCATGACATCATAGTAAATCTGATTTGATAAGATAAAATTGGCAGCTGGTTTCAAAGATGACCTTCTTGATATCAATTGCCAACACATTTACTCCTTTCTTAAATGTAAATCTGATAGATTTGATAAGTTCAAAGTATTAGCTAATTTTAAAATGACCTTGATATCGTCAATTCTCAACTCGGTATCTATTTACTCCTTTGTTTAAAGTAAATCTGATTGACTTGATAAGGTCAATTTGGTCACTGGTTTAAAAAATGCTTCTTGATATAATCAATTCTCAACTATGTGTTTATTTACGACGGTCATAATTGTAAATTTGATCAATTTGTTTAGGTCAAATTGGCATGTAATTTCAAGTACAACTTTCTTGATATCGTCAATTTTCAACATGGTAACGGTTTACTCCTTTGTTAAAAGTAAATCTGATTGACTTGATAAAATCAAATTGGCAACTGATTTGTAAAAAATCACTCTGATAAATTTTCAAGTTGGTATTAATTTACTCCTGTCTTAATTGCAATCTCATAGACATAAGCTCAAATTGACAGCTGATTTCAAAAATGACCTTTTTGATGTCAAGAATTTTCTCATCAGGAGTGTGAGAGAAAAAATACAAAAATAAACCAAAGAAAAATATGTACAAGAAAAAATCCCCAAAAAGAATAAACCAAGTTGACAGCACATTTGACATTAGATAAGAAAATGCAAAACTTTCATATTTTTTCCTCTTAGGTGCAAAATAAAAGAGTGGATTATAACTTTTTTTTCCCAATATGCAATAAATGTGTTTGAGGTTCGAAATTGGCCTCACAGTTTAAAGAAACTTCGCTAATGTCTCTTGGCATCAAAGATAAACCAATGAAATTAAAAGAAATAGTATTCAAGTTAGAGAAATTTATTTTGCATTCACCTCTGAGAAGCTATTAAATTCAATACAAATGACAGGTAAATTAAATTAAAATACAACAACGTGAGATTTATTTTTAAAATAAAATCTTTATTAACAACAGCTTTTTTAGGTGTGTGAAAGATGTATAGAAAATAGAATTAAACAAATCAAGTCAATGAGATTCTAAGTAAAATAAAAGGCAGAGGATAGACTGAATAAAAAGCAGAAAGAAAACCACTTTTGTCTTAGGGTTTAATTTGCTATCAGATTCTTTTGTCTTTCCGAAATTTTTATTTTTTTGCAGACACCAACGAAGAAATCATCGGAAGTGGCTGGGTGATGGGTGTTAAATTAGCCCCCAGAATAAAGAACATCCGGGCGTTGAAATAGTCTTCTGTGTAAAAAAAAAAAAAAAAGTCACAGGTTTAGAATAAAATTCTTGGCTCGAAGTTAAAGTAAAAAAAGTAAGACGAAATGGAAAAGAACCTTGGTAAGGGAGACAGATACACAAGGATAGGCAAACTGAGGAAGGAGATTTTGAACTTTTCTAAGTTTTCACCATTTCTTTCTTGATGAAAGCAGAACATTGAAATGAAAATGAAAGTGTTTAGAAACTAAAAATGAAACTTTAAAATTCATCACTTCTCAGTTGTAATATAATATTCACCGTCACTTGTGTGATTAGAATCTTCATTACTTATATATATATATATATATCTACATACACAAACAGGTATGAATTAATTGTACATTGGCAAATACTGAAATTTCTATTTTTCGAGAGAGATTTTTTTTCATTAGGCAATGTTTGATGTTGGTTGTACAGATGATTTACATTTAAACACGAAACCTTCGCTGTTGTATGGGAAGGTATAAAACTGACTTGTGTTTCTTTTCAACTAATCAGAGCGAAGATTCATTTTGAATTTGGCCCCAAAGTTAGACCATGCTAACTCTATTTTTCTTTTTTTTTTTTCCCCTATCTACTTCTTCCTTTCATCTTTTTCCTCAATGTTCAAGATGTCAACCTGCCTTTTAACCCAACCTTATCACTTTCCTTTTATTTTTGCTTAGTTTTGTTGTCTTTGATGTGATATGCCCAGTTAGTACCAAGCTCGTTCTTTTTTCATTTTCTTTTTCGTTTCTAGTTAAAATTTTCTTGAAATTCCCGATTCATAAGTAAAATTTTCTTTTTCTAATTCCTGTTATCCTTATACCATCTTTTTCAATATCTATTTCTAAAGATTTTTTTATAAATAGTAATTTTTTTATATAAATGTTTTAATTTATTTTATTTTGATAGTTTGTCAGTAATTATTTTCCTTGCCGTTGTTGATTATATGCATGTTATTTCATTTAGATTTTATCCATTTTCTAATGTGAACATTTTTGCAAATGTCTACATATGACATTTATCTCATTGCGTTTATTTAATAGATTTTTATTCTCAAGTGATTTAATAATATATAGTTTTCTGTATAAACATAATGAACTTTTAGAATTTTTCACTTTAGTGTGGGTGTTTTTGTTTCCTTTAGATACTAATGGATATTTTGATAGGAATGTTCTATTTTTATATTTGTTATTATTAAATGAAGGGGTGTGCTGGTAAATGCGTTGTTTTAGAGTATTCTTAGTACTACCTGTATAAATTTTTATATTATTTGGGTTTTCCTTTGAAGATATTTCTGCATTGATAGATGCTTGATTTTGTTAGGCACCTGTTTGCTAATGGGCAATCTATAGGGTTTTCACAGTTATATTTCTTGTCTAAATTGTTATTTTCTGTTAGTATGTTTTATTAATTTTGTTGAAGTTTTTTTTAAAATACTGTTATGGTGATTTTAATGATTTTTTAAAAATTGTTCATACAGCTGTAACTTAATAGTGTTTTTATTAAAGATCTTAATGGATTTTTTCAGAAAGTGTTTCCGAATTAACGCAATGGTTGAAAGTGGGGGTCTGTACCAGATAATATTTCTTATTCCTATTTTTTTCTTCGGGGGTTACTTTTCTCATTTACATATTTAATATTTAGGTTTTTTATATCCACTAAATTTTAAGGCAGTCTTGTAAAAGTTGTTTTGCTTATTTAATACTTCTTCATTTGGTGAATTTCTACTCATTCTGTATTCTATTGATGAGGGTACATGTTTCATCACAGATCGAGGGTGGGTAGATCTTTGGGTGGATGTATAAAAGATTGGTATTTGTTTTTTTGTACGGTTAGTGTATATTTTTCTCTAGAAGTTTCATCGAGGAAATCTTTGTTTGTTTTGTTACTTTTAAATTAAGATTTTAAATTTTTATAGATCATCTTTCAAATTTTACCTATTTTAAAATTTGTGGTATTTCTTATTATCATAAGTCCAACATCTCTGTGTATAATCCAATGCTCTTAGTTTCTGCTTCCTTCTAGCTGTGAGATTATGTAGTATGAAAATCCTACTAGATTTGAAGATTCTGTAGAGAATCTATATCGAAACATAAAAATATCCATGTCGCAATGTACAATTAATTCATAACTATGTTAAGCTCTATAATATTTATTATATTGAGAACTAATGCCAGGGCGCTCAAAATAGTAAAACCTTGAGTATTTTACATGTGTGCGAAGGAAATTCTGGTGCCAACTGTAATAATTTGTGTAGGTGTTATTTAAAGAAATAAAAAAAAACATCTAATTGTGTCTTGCAAGGTTCGGGTGTGAGAGAATTACTTGATATTGAAGAACGTTTTCCCGGGAGCTGTCACTGTCTTGCTTGGGGGTTCAATCAGGAACTGCTTCCAACTGCCTGAAAATGCGCGGCAAATCATATAGGTGTTCAAACAGCCTTACGATTTAGTGGTAAAAATGTAGTTCACTTGATTCTGATTGGCTAGCTCAGACCAGTCAGCAAAACAGCTTATATTTATTTAAATGTAATATGGTTACATACAAAATGTAATACATACATTTGCATGAATGCGTAAGTGTGTGTCCATAGGTATGTGCATGTGTCCTAGGGGAAAGGAATTGTGCAGTTTGACGACATTGAGTATTCACGTTAAGAATAAACAGAGACAAGTATTGCTGGGGGTGGTCAGGCGCAAAACATTACTGACCTAATTGCACGGATTTGTAACATTTCTAAGCAAGCATTTAAAATAATGCTTGAAATTTACCTGCCTTGTATAACCTGGCAGATGGTAGTGAAAAGAAATGGAACGGTGGGTTGATGATATTCTCGTAGGCAGATCCACAAATCGCTAAAAAATAGCAGAGTATGAATAAAAACTGCCCCAAACTTAATTTAAAAAAAAAAAACTTTTCTATGTAAATATTTGTTATTATCAAGAAGTAAGATCAAAGTATTTTTTAATAATTTAAAAAAAATTAATCTCTCATAACGTTAGAAATTTTGTGAAAATCGGATTTTGATTTGAGTTAGCGGGTAACCAAATCGTTAAGAGGCTTGCCAATGGAAAACGTAACATGACAACTTAGTTTTTTCTTTCAACTTGATAAGGTCAATTTTGTAGCTGATTTGGAAAATAACCTTGAAATCAGTTCTCTCAGATCTTATTTACTCATGACATCATAGTAAATCTGCATCGATGATACAAAATTGATGTTAATTTCCTCAAAGATGACCTTTGTGACATCAATTCTCAATGCTCTATCTAAAAATGAATTTTCTTGATATCAACTCTTTCACCTCAGTATCTATTAACTCATGCCATCATAGTAAATGTGATTGATTTAATTAGATAAAATTTGCATCTGATTTCAGAGATGACCTTTTTGATATCATCAATTCTCAACGCGTCATCTAAAAAACTACGAATTTCTTGATATCAACTCTTCTTACCTCAGTATCTATTAACTCATGCTATCATAGTAAATGTGATTGATTTAATTAGATAAAATTTGCATCTGATTTCAGAGATGACCTTTTTGATATCATCAATTCTCAACGCGTCATCTATTTACTCCTGTCTTAAAAGTTATCTGATTAGATAAAATAAAAATAGCAGTTGATTTAAAAGATGACCATTTTGATATCAACAATTATCATTGCGTCATTTAAAAATAATTTTCTTGATATCATTCCTTCTCCACTCAGTATCTATTTACTCATGACATCATAGTAAATCTGATAGATTTAAGAAAAAATAAGATTATTTCAAAGACGACATTTTTGATATCAATTCTCTATGTGATCTAAAAATGACCTTGATACCATCTGTTCTCGCCTCAGTATCTATTTACTGATAACTTCATAGTAAATGTGATTGATTTACTAAGATAAATTACAGCTGATTTCTAAAATTCCCATTTTGATATAATTGGTAACTGATTACAAAGACCACTTTTTGATATCATCAATTCTTATTGCAGCATCTAAAAATAACCTTGATATCATCCGTTCTCCCTCAGTATCTATTTACTCATGACATCATTGTAAATCTAATTGATTTGATATAAAATTGGCAGCTGATTTCAATGACATTTTTATATCAATTTTGAACGTGTTTTCAGCCACTTTTGAGCAATCAATATTTAAAAGTTAATTCTAGGTTTTGAAAATCTTATATATATATATATGACAATGTTTTGAAAATAAGCAAATCTTATGCTAAATTAATTTGATTTACACAAGCATTACTTATATCGTGAAATTTAGAATACAACTCTTTCTTAATCACGGGGGTAAGGAGAAGAAAGTGATCTTTTAATTTGCACATAGAAATTACCATACAAAAAAAATGTTCAAATACACACGAGAAGTTTATTTTAAAAATATGAAAGCCAAACGGTTTGCATTAAACTTTTCAGTTTTCGATAGACAATATAATCTACAATTATAAACTTAAAAATCTAACCGTAACAAATCTTTGAAGTATTTTTAAAATATTTTTCAAATATTTATAAATTATTATAAGAACAAAAATGAAAACAAATCTTTAAAATTTTCAGCATTTGAAAATATTTTTTCTTTAGACTATGTAACGTCCATAATATTTATTCAAGTAATTAAAAGTTTATCAAATTAAATAGAGTTTTATTGCATTTTTTATTTTACTATTCGAAGCAGATTTTCGGAAACAGAGGCCAAATTTAAGGAAAAAAGAATCTCCACGAGTCCTACGTTTAACTAATAAAATCTTTTACCACAGCAAAGTAAATTTTATTAAAATTTCATAGATTTACGGGAAGCGGGGTGACAGATGTAAATAATATATATATATATATTTATCACGATTTAAAAAATAATTTCTAAAAATACTTTCATTTGTGAATGCGTACTAAAAGTTTCATTAAAATCCGACAATTATTTGATTTTTGCGAGAATTTCTAAATGTGTTTATCACCGAAAAGAAAGTGAGTTATGGAATATTACGTTTTCCATTGTAAACTAACGTAACGTTTTAGTTCTCCGCTAACTCAAATTAAAACAAGATTTTCTGCCAAAATTTCGAACATGTTAGAAGAATTAAGATTTTTTTTAAATAATTAAAAATTACTTTGATCTTTACTTTTAATAATAATTTAAAAACATTTTGATGGACAAGTTTGTTTTTATGAAGTTTGGGGCCTTTTTTATTCATACTATGCTGTTTGTTTCGATTTAGCGAAGGTGTGTAAAGGGTACGGCAGAAATCACTCGAAATGCTTAGAATTTTCGAACTTTTCTTCAAGACGCCTCATGCGAATTCAACCAAACTCAGGTAACTTGTAGATCAAGGTTCGAACCTTTGATGTACAGGATTCACCAAAAATCAACGACAAACAATTTCGTGTGGTCTTTTGCGCACTTTTATGTATTTCTCTCAAGACGCTTTATCCAAACTCAACCAAAATCGTGTCACTGGTGATCAAGGTCTGATACCTTGATTTGCAAACGAAAGTTTCAATTGACACACACGTAGTGCAAAATTTTAATGAAAAAATTTGCTTTTTTATATCTACTTTTTTTCCGAAATAAAAATTTAAAAAATAACTAAAAATAAAAGAACAAAACAATAGTTTGCATTTTTAACTCATATGCGTCACGGCAACCTCTGAGCTTTGTGAATAAACATTTGACCTTAACATTTCAACATAACTAATAAAAAACCCCGAGCAAATTGGATATATACAGCTAGTTTTTAATAAACAAAAAAATATTCAGCCATAAAACTTGGAATTTTTTTAAACTATTAATGAATTTAAATTCTTACAATACCGATTACTTCCAAATTATTTCATTCAAATGCTTATTTGAATTTTACCATTTTACATGTCTGGCAAAAGGTCACATTTTAGGAGGAGAAGAAAAGGATGGCCTTTTTGTTATTTATGAATGGTTGATTAACTGAATTATTTACAACTTACGACGGGAAATACACATGAAATATGAATTTATTTTGAACAAGTAAAATTCTGTTCGTCTTCTAAGTTTAGTGTATCAGATACAAATCCTATATCATTCAACAATTAACTAAAAACAAAAAGTCGATTTGCACACCAACAAAAATCGATCAGAATGACTGAAAACATTTTAGAAAAAAACCAGACCAAGGCAAAATTCAGAATCCAGTGTGAAATTTAATTTGACGAATAGGGTAAGGATTGACCGGCTACTGAAAGAAAAGACGAAGCCAAGTTTCACGGTCCGATGTTAAATTAATTTTCTAACAAAGCGATTTGCAAAACTAAGTCAAAAGTTAATAAGCTTCATGTGAAAAAAATCTTCAATCCACTGAACTGGACATAAGGTTCCATCACACTCGTTCTCCTTTTCTCTTGTGCTATTTTCCTTTATTTCTTTATCTATCTCACCATTCACACAGTCAACAAAAAATAAAACGACGACGACAATAACAACATACTTCAACTGACTCCTAAACGTCCGATAAGTACAATTTTCCTTTTTGTTGCTTCACCTTTCCTTTTCACTTTCACGCCGGCCATTAAAAAGGGAAAGGAAATAGCACTTTATTAATACCCTAATTCATCTTTTCTGCATACACACATTTGCTACTTACAACTACAAGACATGATCACTTTACAACTACCATCTCTTGATTCCTTTAACTGGACACTACACTTTCTTTTTGAACATTTACATAGTAATTTCACTTTACAAAATTTATAATTATTTTTCAGTTAAAATTCCATTTATTTTACCAACAAACACTTATTCTTTCAACCTTCTGATATCTTTCAATGCGAGGATTATCGGCTATGTTTGTAAAATGGCCTTCGCCGGAAGTCTGTACAGGTTTTCGAATGATTAGCATCTGGGCGAAGGTAGATAAAGTTTCAATCGTTGTATCCGTCGGAGAAAGGAATTGTGCAGTTCGTCGACATTCACTCTTCATGCTAAGAAGAAGAATAGAGAAAAGTATTGTCAGTGGTCAGGAAGTAAAACATTACCGACCTAATTGCACGGATTTGTAACGAGTCTAATAGTATTTAGGATAGTAATGACTGAAAGTTACTTCCTTGTATAGCTCCACAAATGGTAGCGAAAAGAAAATGGAAAGACGGGTTGATGATATTCTTGGAGGTATCTCTGGAAAAAAAAAAAACAAAAAAACAAAAAACAAAACAAAACAAAAAAACAGCATAGTATGAATAAAAACGGCCCAAAACTTAAGAACGATCTTTTTGCATCAAATGTTATTAAGAGGAAGGATCAAAGTATTTTTTAAAATTATCTTTTAAAATTTTAATCGCTTCTAACACGTTCGAAATTTTGGTAAAAAAATAGTTTTGATTTTAGTTAGCGGGTAACCAAAGACGTTACGAGAGTTTATGCAATGGAAAACGTAATATTCCATAACTCAGTTTTTTTCCGGTGACGAACACATTAATTTGAAATTCTTGCAAAAATCAAAAATTTATATAAAATCTATACATAAATCAACGAACAAATATTAAAATCTCTTAAAGAAACTGTAATGGCAAAATTTGAAATAAAAGTTTTAAGCTAGTTTTCTGCAAAAATGTTCTGAATAATGGATATTGAGTCTAAGTTTTGGAGTAAGAAAAATGTCTTCAGATGTCATTTTGTTGTACCGATTTGCTGATGTTTTCTAATCGATTAATTGAACTGTCTTCCAATAAATTAAATGAAGAAATATTCAAATATTTCAATTTTAAGTTATCTACCTTTAACTGTTACGTAGCTAAAGTCAAATGTTTCTGTAGTGCTGATAATAAACTTGAATAGTCTTTGAAGCTTGTTTCATAATTGAAACTTTAGATGTAAAATTTTCGTAATGAAGAATTTGTGTGTCAGTGTTAATTTAACTTCTAAAATTTTCGTGTTAAATTTATATGTTTGAGTGAGAAAGATCAATTGTTAGAATCAATCGTGACGAATATTTTTTTAAATTTCAAATCGTTTAGAAAGGTTCTTGTGGATTGCTTTTTCGAAGTCCAAGATTCTCACTGAGGGTATCGTTTCCGCGCCGCATGGTGAATGAAGTGGACGATTTTCGCTTCTGTCTGTTACAGGATGTGAATGGCGTGAACGATATGTTTCCTCGACGCTAACAAGATACACTATACAATTTTGCAAGGCCGATGATTGCGGGTGGGGGAGACAAAAAAACTGAGGCTGGTCATCAATAACTATCCTATACCTAATCCAATCCCCAAGACCCAATCAATCTTTACAATTTTCCATTCACCATAAGGACCCATCCATCGTCAATCAATCCGCCATACACCATCATACCTCATACATTCAGGGAACCTAAAAAAGGTAGAGAATACTCACATTAATGTAAAAGAAAATTATTTGTGTACAATATATATAGAAAAATATTAAAATTACACATGAAATGTAATGAAAAAAGGGTAGCGGTACATGAAATAAAAAACCCAAACAAAAAAAAATTTCAACTTAATATACAAAATAAATAAATTAATGTTAGTTGGACCCGTCTAACCCACAAATAAAGAGGCCACCGTATTCTGTCTATGACAAAATCAAGAGGCTCTCTTGCTAAGGGAGATGGGGAGGAGAAAAAAATTAATTTGCTCTTGGAAAAGAGAAAAATTCCGACCCAGCTGAGATGAAACAACGGGATTCAAAAACTGGGGGAAAATGAGAATCCCCACCTGGATCATAACAAAAGAAGGTTAGAACATGCCAAGAACAACACCTACTCACATTAACTAGGTACACAAAAAGACTACTTTAATCAAGGGAGGGTTCTACAGGAATCCACCCCGATGTGACTAGAGACCTAAAAAGAGAAAATCAAGGCGAATCAAGCTCGCCACAGGTAAGATTCTCTTTAGAGTCTCGTTCTCATTTTTCACATTCACTTTCGTAAACTTTGAAGCCAGGAATTATTTTCGTTCTTTTGTTAAAAATGCAGTAATTCTTTCGAAAGGTGTAACTGTCATTATTTAAAAACATTACGATTTTAGTAAAAAAGGTAAAACACGTTTCAAGAACACCTTTTCTGTCATGATTTAATTTTATTTTCATTTAAAATAATTTTATTAGTCAATTTGTCCTTTCAAAAGTTATTGGCAAATTAAAAAACAAAATACTACATAATTTTTAATTTAAAAAATATAATTTTATTTGAATGCAGATTTGTAATAGTTTATAAAATTTGTATATAAACTTTTAAAATTAAGTAAGAACGTGTAGGGGGGAGACAAAATGGCGCATGTGTCTCAGAATTTAAATTGTTTACCTGTTGAATATTTGACATGCATTTAACATTTTTCTAATGCATTTGAGAAAAATAGAACATTATTGGAAAAACGCAGATTATTATTAATTAGTGTACTTAATACTTCTTAACTCCAGAAGGCAAAAAGAAAAGTTATCGCAAGGCGATAATGTCACCAAATCGGGTGCTAGAGTTTCAACTGAGAGAGGGAATGAGAGAAGCAAAAAACGTGCAATGTCGTCAAAATAGTTTTTGTAGAGATTTTTAACAATTTATACTTTCACCTTGTATAAGGTTGATTATTTCTAAATAATAATTTAAAACAGGTACCTACGTGTGTGTGTGAGAAAACACGACAGACAGAGACAGAGCACGACAGAGCACGACAGAACACGACAGACAGAGAACGACAGAGCACGACAGACAGAGAACGACAGAACACGACAGACAGAGAACGACAGACACGACAGACAGAGAACGACAGAACACGACAGACAGAGAACGACAGAACACGACAGACAGAGAACGACAGAACAGACAGACAGAGAACGACAGAACACGACAGACAGAGAACGACAGAACACGACAGACAGAGAACGACAGAACACGACAGACAGAGAACGACAGAACACGAGACAGAGACAGAACACGAGACAGAGACAGAACACGAGACAGAGACAGAGAACGACAGAACACGAGAGAGAACACGAGAGAGAGCACGAGACAGAGCACGAGAGAGAACACGAGACAGAGCACGAGAGAGAGCACGAGAGAGAACACGAGACAGAGCCATCACGAGAGAGAACACGAGAGAAATACGAGAGAGAGAGAACGAGAGAACACGAGAACACGAGAGAGAGAGAACGAGAGAACACGAGAACATTTGGCTTTCTAGGATGTGTCGACGCTGACTGGTCCGAAGAAATATCATCTGAGTATTTTTAAACCGACACACCATTTTCATTTTCTTGCATAATTTATCCAACGTTCGTGAATTGTTGGCAAAGACTTCTCGATATTTTTTGAAATGTATTAAAATGGAAAATTTTGAACAACCACGATTTTTCTCCTCTTCAGTTATTTTTAAACTTACCTGCGAATCTTTTAAACCTGAACGCATTTGATTTGTTTTCAATATTTTAATCAACGACTTCATTTAAATTTTGGAGGGAGTTTCAATTAAAAGTTAAAATTTTGTAAATCGTCTATTGACGATGAATAAATTTAGCACAGACTTTAGTGACGTTGTAACACTATCTGCCGGGCTGGCTGGTTGTAGACAATTACGTGACACCCCTTGACGATGATGTCGAAACGGTACCAATTATGTCGACGCTTTCGGGCCGCTGGGTGTGATCTCGTCACAGAAGCTGGTCCTCAAGACGTCTATTACAACAACGGACTCACTCCCCACGTTGTGATTTCATCTCAGAAAGTCACGTTGTGTAAACCCGGTACGTATTTCACCAGATTAAGACCTGACAATTTGTGGTTAAAACACGACAAAAAAAAAAGTTAAAATAAAACAAAATGAAAAAGTTCAAGACGCCTGGAGAGTTACGAAGAAAGTCTTTATAAAAAAAAAAAAAAATTACAAAAGCCGAAAATACAATTTGAATTGTCGGAATACCAGTTTACAACAGACAGACGATTCGTTTAAAAATACCACAGCTTTCAATCTTCAATTAAAAAATTAAGTCCTTTCGAAGATTCAGTAAAGTAAATTCAGAGCTCTTCAAATTTTCATTAAAGTCTATTCATATATTCTCTATAATCAGAGCTGTCAATTTTCCAAAATAAATTTTAAAAATAAACTTTCGGGGTTTTTATCGGAGGCGCATTATTCAACATTAAGTTAATCGGCAGCAGGTTTTTCTATGTTTTACATCTTCAGCCATGAGTTCTGGGGGTAGGCGACCAGCCTATGGGTCGTGGTTCCCAGTTGAGAACTTTCCACAGTCGTTACATTTCGACTGCAATTTGAAAAACTCAACCGGTGCGATTTTTCCGCCGAGTCTCCATTTTATAACCATCCATAATCCTCTCGGGGGATTTAGCTAGACACAAAGCTTAATTTGCAAATATCATACAACAGTTAATTACCTGCAAAAAACTACAGCGCAGGAATTCAAATTTCCATACTCACTGAAAACGTACCTCTTGTCAACAGGCATGAACACATGCTAAATTTATAATACAAAATCGAAAACTTCGTCACCAGATTGAGATGAAAAATTTTGACCCAGATTAAATGCTAGAGCGGTTTTACGGTCGCTAATAATTTTGGGGATTTTACAAGAATATTAATGAGTGTCAAATATTTTAAAATTTCGACTTGCTGTAGTGGTTAACAAGATTGTATTGCAAGATCGATTGGGTAGTGAGTTCGATCCTCACTGGCTGCCCCATACATTCGGCCTTGTACCACATCTAACCTGTATTTAGAAAATTCCCATTAATTTATGTGTTAATACTCTTGAGAAATGTATAAATCCATTTCTTCCCACCTTCAACTATGGGGAAATAACAGGACAGATTTGACCCTGCAACCTTAGTTATCAACCAATATTGGAGAAGGAAAACTCCAACCAGACTGTCTTGTACCATTGATGCTGTGGTAAGGTTAGGGTTAATGACCTTTCCTACCATTTTCACAGTTGCGCATCCGTTCGGCTCTCGGCCTTTTAAAATACAATGGCCACAGTAGTAGGCCTCAGTCGGTCAGGGTTGATCATGGGTAGCATTCTAGTTGTCTGCTTGACTGGAGCACTGGCGTCTGTGACTGTAGAAACCGATGCGGGGGTGACAGTCTTTGTTGCAGAGGCTGAATTTATGTTTTGTTTCTTGTCTGTCGGAGCTGTCATTTTGTTTCCTGCGAACCTGCCTCTCCATGACGACTTGTGTTAATTGCTCCTCTCTTGATTAAAGTTGTTGGCCAGGGTTCCTCTTCATTTGAACCGGTTGAACTGCTACGCTCTCCCATGACTCCGTGTTGATGCCCACAGTTTTTTCATATCGCGTTTTATGATGTCACGATACCGCAGTTGTTGCCGCCCAGTGGGTCTTCTTCCAGAGGTCAGCCTCCATACAATGGCCACAACTTGTTGACAAATCCACAATTCTCAAATCTTTTAAGTTTGTCTTATCTCAATTATTTAATGACTGTTTGACATTTCAGTTCAAATTTCAAACAGTTTTTGTTAAACTGATTCCCTACCCACCCACCAATGTTACCGACGAAATTTTTGGAAACTGAATGGTGTCAAGAAATGCAAAAACTTAAATTATTCTTTCCGGTACATTATATATATATAATTTAAATCGAAACACTCGCAAATGGTACGTCCTTTTAACTTAACGACTGAGTGAAGAGTGGGGGCAAACAGACAGATTGAAACAAATATATTAGCGGACCTGAAGGAGACTACCACCACCTTTAAATTGGTTGTTTATTTTTTAAAATATTTCTCAGTGCAGTCTTATCGGTTATTACATAAAATTTCCGATTATCAACAAACTTGAAAAAATTCAATATGTAACAATTTAGAAGTGGGGGGCTCAATTTTTCATACGTTATAGTTAATCAATCCTCCATATTGGTACCACTCGCGTTGGGGTCGCTTTGTTTGTTTTTTTTGGGACGAGTTGTTGATTCCTTGTTTTAATTCTTTCAAGTTTTCAGTTCTTACGATGGTATCTTCCTCGAAAACCAAGAATGGCTTTATTTAAAAATTTTCGCAAAGGATTCAGTAGTTGAATATGCGCAAACAAAAAGTTTAATTGCACAGATCGATTTATTATAAGGTTGTGGCGAAAAACTGAGCCCCCAACCAGTAAAATTGTTTAAATGTTGAAATTTTTAGAAATCTTTTGTCAATCGGAGAGTAGGGTTTAATTGACAAGATTGCACTGAAAAAAGTAAAAAACAAAAAAACTGATAATCAACCAATTTACAGGTGGTGGTAGTCTCCCTAGGTCCGCCAATATATTTCCAGTGCGATTTTACTGTTTCTTGGTTTACGGATCTCGAGAAACAAATTCATCTTTAATATTTGTCTATATGGGATGAGCTATTGTAACTATTTGCACTTCATCGTTCGGACTCTTTTTCTCATCTTTGCCATATTCACGACGTTTCGGATGTTGTATGTTTCGACCTTTTTCAGATATTTTGAAATTTGAAGCCAAACCCTTTTATTTCGTCCACGGGGGTGGGTAGATTGTTCTAGTTCCATGTGCCATGCCTTTACTGGATATCTCAGTTTCAGTTAATTTCCTCTTTAGTAGCTCAATTCCTCAAGTCGTTGTTTCCCTCTGCAGTGACCAGGTATTGAACTCAACTCTTTCTGCTTAAGTTACTTTTTGATTACTCAGTCAACGCTTTCTTATCCATGCGGCCATCTTTACTTGCCGCAACTTTAAAATTTGTTTCAAAGGGTATCGAACAGCAGCCATTTTATTTTTTGTTTTGTAAATTATATCAATATTTATTAATGTATAAAAATACAGGAATTGTGGCAAAAGGCCGAAAAGGGGAGGGTTATAGATGGTAGACCATCTTGCCAATTTGGCTAAACACTATCACGGCCCTATCACTCATGAAAAAGTTGCACATTCACCACAGGAACCCATCCAACACCTCCCAATCCTTCACACACCACAATACCACATTTACAAGAGACACCTAAAAAGGGGAAGATATTTATCTGCAATAATACAAACGTGGCAATAACACTGAGTGGAGGGGTAGGAGCAATCACTGGCTATCCCATATCTAGCTAAACACTATCAAGACCCATTCACTCATTACAAATAGCTCAATCACCACAAGAACCCATCCATCACCTCCCAATCTTTCACACACCACAATACCATATATTTACAAGGGGCACCTAAAAAGGGGAAACAAACCCATGAGGTAAAAATGGTAATATATGCAATAATATATACAAAATATATTTACAAGATTTAATGATAATGAAATGAGGGGAGGGGGATGAAATACCCAACAATAAACTAAAATACATCCATCCTCAAAAAGAGTGGCAATATTAATTTTGTATAAAGTACTAAATAGTGGCACATGGCCGAAAAGAGGGGTAGAGGTTGGTACTAACTTGACTATCCTATACCTAGCTAAACACTATCACGACCCATTCACTCATTACAATTTGCACATACAGCAAAAGAACCCATCCATCAGCTCCTAATCCTACATACACCACAATACCATAAACTTACAAGGGGAAAAACCCCATGACAATAAGAATGTATTTATATACAATAGAATATATAATTTAAAACATTTAATGAAAGATGAAATGATGTGGAGGGGGATGAACCCAAAAATAAAGTAATACAACAAATCTTTTAAACTAAAATAATAACAATGTTAGTAAGCTCCGTCCAACCCAGAAAAAAGAGTGGCTGCCGTATTCCGCCAAACGGTGAAATCAAGATGCACACTCGCTAAGAGAGTGGGGAGTATTTTTCTAAATTGTATTGTAGAGCTTTGTTCCGATGTCAATTTTGCTTCAAAAATTGAATGTCAATGAAAAAAATAGTAGGAAAGAAAATGCCGGGTAAAGTTTTGTGAAATTCACTTTTTCGAAGAATCTCATTTGGACAAAGTTGATCGGCGAACAGGTTTAATTGTCTCTTAAGTAGAACCGAATAACACCTATTGGTGAAAATGACTTCTATTTCTCGAACGAATTCAATGGAGAAGACAAATTTTTCTTTTTCCGCCCCTGTGACACGTAAACGCATAACGCCAACAGCTAAACGAGACTGCAAAAGCCTAAAGGTTACACTACCAATCTTGCAAAAGATACCGGGTTCAATATGTATGTTCTGTGAGAAATATTTTGAAGACTGCTCAACTCAGAATTCACATACAATGAGTACAAAAACGTCCGTGACCAGGTACGTCAATATCTGTATTGGAAAATGTCATCACTACGGGATAAAGAGCAGCAAACTGATATGAATATCATCCCGAACTATAGTCGAGGGAGCAGATATTAGCATTTTCTGAGGCTTTATTCATAGATCGAACAATTCAAGCAGACATGGAAAAGAAAAACTTTACACAATTACATTAGCGTATCAAGTAACACAATGTGACGATAAACATTCACACTTACCAGAGCCAAAGCGTCCAAGGTGTTGTGATGAATGCGTGCGGCGTAAACCCACGCCAGAGAGTTCAGCTGCGTCCTCGCAAGTGTGGTTAAAAAAAAAAAAAAAATTTTTCAACCTGTCATTTTATGCTGAGTGAGAATGAGGCCGACGGCGAGCGATGATTGTGCGTTGGCAATAGTTTTTTGGTCTGCAAAAGTTGGGTCTGCGACAATGGGTGGCAGTTGTATTTTTTTTTTTTGTTGTACTTGTGACGTGCGCAGCTGGGAGCACATTGAGTATAAGATCATTCATTTTTTGTCTGCAAGCATCAAACCCACGAGTGAAGCGAGCGGTGGAACAGAAATTTACTCTTTAACTACACACAAACATCTCCAAGCTTTATGGTGAACTGGAGGCTGAAATTGGACAAATGTGGCACTTAAACTGTTTCTTTGGATCGAAGTTTTGGGTTTGATGAAAGAACTCAACAAATCAAAATTTTCAGGAAACAACTATAACACGCACAACCCCTATCTTGCGATGAGATTCGTTCATTTATTTATGAAGCTGTCTCCTGTTTAAGCGGAAACAAAATGTATGCTACAGATCATTGGTTCTGACTTGGCATGTGAATAAACGAATTCAGAGGAAAACTTTAAAAGTTTCTTAGTCTCCGTCAGACACGTGGCTCCGTCGTTCAAGAAAATGACCTCGATTTTGACTTGCTATCTCCTCTGCAATTTTTATTTTTAGCAACTTCCACCCCCCACCAACTAATTTGTTCTTACAAACTGTAAGACTATATTTGTTCGACCAACAAACCCAATATTACTTCTTGAAAGAATCGAACTAGAGGGGTTCTATAGTTGATAGTCGCACCTAGCACAGGTCAAGTTCTGGTAGACTGATACCTAAATTCCAAATGGCGGCTCCGACCAGGCAGGAAATCAACGTTGTCATCTTACCTACAGGTAGGTTGAAATACCTTAGTTTCTTTTCACAACTTTATAGAAATAAAGTACTACTTCCGACCCCTTGAATTTCTCACTCATCCGTTTTTGGAAGTCAAATGTAGGTTTCTTAATAGCTGCTGAAAGACCCGTGACATTATTACTTTCATGGCCAGGTTTCGAACACCCAACTATGTTCGAATATTAGCACGGATATATAAATATATTCAACCTGTCAACCTTTTTCTGCGTTAGAATTTGTCAACAGGTTGAAATTTCCGAACAAATTTGACAATTTGAGTTCCTCATGCTTCCTCGTTTTATCGGATTCGTGCGCCTAACTGTATTTGTGGATATCTCAGTTTTACTCCTAATCCAATTAAACATGTCAACCATTCAGTTAATAAACTGATTCATACCCATTCGACCTTTCAGATACTTAAGAACATTTATTTCTAAACTATAATTAACGTCGTTCTTAACGCACATCCAAGTAACACTGACCTAAGCTACCGCTGCTTCTCAATCCAGAACAGATTTCATTAAATCTGAGTTTAGAACATGCAAAGCCTTTTTTTCTTTCCGTTAGAAAACTTAAATGTCGTCAATTAAATAGCATCTGGTATGGTGATATAGTAAACACAAATTCAAGGGATTGAACGACCCTGTCTTACATTGTTCGAGGCCACATATTATCCGCCATCTCTTTTTTTTGAAAGATTAAAGCCAACAATATTAAAACCTTAGATTTTCATATTTAATTTCTTTTTTAGCAGTTTGAAGAAAAATCTGTTTCTTATAATTTAAAAAAAATCTTTCTTGCTTCTGGAGCGCCGCTAATTGGTCCAGTAAAATTCGTCTGAGCGTTTTAACACTTTTAAAAATCGCCGACTTCAATCTGCGTAACTTTGCCTTGTCTTAACCAGTTTAGGACTTTATACTGAATCTTTTCTGACGATGAATAAACAATGCAAAATTTGGAACAAGCGTCAGTAGCGTTTCAAAACCATCAACAGTGGTTTTTAGTCGGCCAACAGTTAAATGACCTGAACTGCTTTAGGCTAAGTTTTGATGACTTCTTCTGTTAGTTTCTTTGACTTTAGCTTTTTGCGGTCCGATTAAAAATTACTTTTTCTTGGACAAATAATTCAAAACAAAATCTGTCGGTCCTGGGTATGACGGTAAACTGCATCCAGCAGCAAGGCCTCTTATTACGAGATCGTGAGGAGCATGGAACCACCTCTTAATTGCTGTTGTTCCCAGGTCCATCTTTGGATCTGAGCAGTAGCACCTGTTAGGGTCCCAGCTATGGGCAAATAGTTAACCCTCAAACTTTGGTCAAAACACCATGAAAGTATAAAAATTTTACAGAAAATATACATTTTTTGTTTAAAATACTACCAACAGTATATTTTGAAAAATATTACGAGTAATACACTTTTTGAATACAAAACTAGACCTTAAAAAAAACTAAATTTTCTCATTAAAAAAATCTAAATCAAGTTTTTCAATGTAACTGAACATTAGAAAAATATCTGACAACCCCACATTTTTTGGCATTACAACCCACAGGTATGCCGTTAAACAAAAGCTCAAACAAACCCGTCCTTTGTCCATTTAAAAGGACTTCTATTAAACGCCGCCAGTGGCTTCTTTCACCCCAAAATGAAAAACTGTCGTAAAATGACCTGTTGAACTAAAACGAGCTTCACGCTCTGATTGAAGTTTGTTCGCTAGCTATTCTAAAAACCCAATAGCAAACTCCTGCAGTGTTTCTGTAAGAAAATCGTTTGGCTTCGGAAGCGAGTTCATTTTTCAGGTATTTGCCTTAGTTTTCAGTTCGAAAAGCTGAATTTTCCGCTCAAAATGACGAAATTTCGGTTCAGGATTTAGTAACTTCAAAATCCTTTACGGACGCTTTCTTACTTGGACAACTTCAATCTTGCAATCTCTATCATATTTTTCCTTTCTTTTTTACGCGTGAAGCCTTGGATCATTTTTATCTATTTGCCGTGTTCTTTAAGGTGGAATATTACTAATTCCATAAAATAGCTTTTTATTTCATTGTTTGTTGGATTCTTCCTCGTATAACAATGGGGCTGAGTTTTGGATTTCGTGTTTTTTTTTTTTTTTTTTTTTTTTTTTTTAAAAACAAATTCACGCTTCCCATTAAACGTCGTCATTCTCCTTGTCTTTGACGACCCCCCCCTCACACATCCCGATCGGAGATTTATATCACAAGGAAAGTCTGGTTCCACTATCATTGAAAATTTTTCCGTCGTCTTGTTTATAAGATAAGGACACATCTCCTCCTTTGACCTAAAACAGGAAGAAAACTTTAGCCGTTTTGAACTCGTGATATTGGCGCTGTCGATTGAATAGATAGCTTGAAAGTCCGATGCTTTCTTAATATTGCCACCCAGACATCAGACGTTAAAAATGGAGTCTATTTAGATTTACGACTTTTTAGACCTAAACCCTCCGGTCAAAAGGTTTCTTGGAAGACTAACAGACCATGACCCGCCTCCCCAAAATTTGAAGTCGAATTTTGTTACTCGACGACAGCTATATAGGAAACCTCTAGGTTTTAGAAACTTTTTTTTTTTTTTCCGTGTAAAATAAACCTGGAGTTAACCATGAAAAATCTTGCCAATATTTAAACGAGGAATGGAAAGACATTTGTCACTTTGTTTCAACAGAACTTAACATCTTGCTTGCCTTTTTTCGTTTCCTATCACGTTTACAGAAGCGTAATAAAAAAATCAATTCCAAGATCTTGATTGAATCTCTTGTCTGACTTTCATTCTCGAGTTCCTATCCACGACTGGAGCTCAAATTAGCAATTAATAATGAATACGAAACTTGTAACTTTTTACACGCCTTATCGCATAATCACTCGAGTTTGCGGATATGACAGCTTTTACAAAGCGATCAGAAGTTTTTAAAATTCGCTTAATCCCTGACGTGACTGGTACAGTGGATATCGACTTGGAACGAGAATGTCGAGACAAGTTCGAATCCCAGTCGTATTCGTTGCATTCACTTACGTGCAAATACCCTTGAGAAAGTATTAATTTGTCGCTTCCCCCTCGAGCTATGGGTTAAATAGCAACACAGATTGGTTCTGTAGCCTCGGTTGGCAACCGTCTATCGCAGAAAGTAATGACAACCTACTGCAGAAAAATCTTTCACCCAGTCATGTCTTTCGAGACCTGATCGTCCAAGCGTGTATAACGTATGGTACTCTTGGGTTCAACGGACTTGAGTCGACCGCACATGTTCTCATTTTATATTTTGATGAAACTAGTTTAATCTTTTGGAATAGCTAATGTGACTGAAAACTCTTAGGATATTTAAATTTTCAGTGGAAAACCTTTTCTAGGTTCTTCAAAGAAATCCGAGAAAGTGTGACTCTCTTAATCAAATGGGTAAACGAAGTCAACACAAATGGGTTTAACGAGCAGCAGGAATCTTCGACTAAACCATGTAATTTTCCAGAAATGTTTCATTTCCTACGAAAAGTTCCGTATTAAAACTTTGTGGTTCAATCGGAAATTAGAACAAACAGTGTTCAAACGACGCCAGCGTTTCGGAAACAGTGCCACTAAAACACTCGTCTAGAAAATACTTTGTAATGAAGGTTGTATTTTTAGTTGACCTTCCGTTTTAGTAAAATACAAATTTCCTGTTCTTTCAATGAATACGATATCAAACCATTTTCTAGCTCTTGCCTTTCTTCTCGGATTATTTCTAAGTCTATATTTTGTCGCGTTTTGTTTAACTTGTCCATTTTGTCTTTATAGCTTAGTATTTACCATCATATTTCTCGCTCACAAGTCAGTTACATTGTTAACTGGTTATCCTCTATATTTTCTTAAATATAATTACCAATTGGTCACTAACCTTGTGGACCTTTTCACTAAACAAAAAGCATAATCCTTTTCTTACCCGGAAATTTCAAAACATTTTTCAAAGGTGAATCCCTTTGTTTCAATTTTAAAGATAAATTTAAGACGTTCTATTATCGCTTTGAATATTAACTTTATTTAGGACTGTTACATCTTTAAGTCATAGCCTTTTCAGTAATTATGTATTTTTTTCCCTTAAAACCATTTACTATCACTTTTAAAAGCAATATGGGAAGTAATAAGGTCGGTGCGTATTATTCCTCCGACCGGGCCGTTTTGATTCACGCTTTCAATAACACTGAGTAAATCTTTAAGCTCAACTGAGTAATGGATGAAAACTTCTTGCATCATTCTGGTTTTTTTCAAATCCGTGAATTTGTTTTACTCATGCTACAACG
>JBBBDQ010019671.1:0-12500 GCA_037127315.1 Ascarosepion bandense | reverse complement strand
TATATATATATATATATATATATCAAATCTACAGGATGCGATGGGTAAATTATCACTATTTCCCTTTGTAAAATTTTGCAAAGTAATAATAACAAAGACATTCTATTTTCATTTAGGAATTATCCACTTGGCAATAAATAATAAAAATAGTACGAAATACATCATTTCCTCTAAAAAACACTCGTAGCCTAAAAATTATGGCTGGTAGTGTGTATATATATATATATATATATATATATCAAATCTACAGGATGCGATGGGTAAATTATCACTATTTCCCTTGTAAAATTTTGCAAAGTAATAATAACAAAAGAACCATTCTATTTCCATTTAGAATTATCCATTTGGCAATAAATACTAAAAAATAGTACGAAATACATCATTTCCTCTAAAAAAACACTCGTAGCCTAAAAATTATGGCTGGTAGTGTGTATATATATATATATATATATATATATATCAAATCTACAGGATGCGATGGGTAAATTATCACTATTTCCCTTGTAAAATTTTGCAAAGTAATAATAACAAAAGAACCATTCTATTTTCATTTAGAATTATCCACTTGGCAATAAATACTAAAATAGTACGAAATACATCATTTCCTCTAAAAAACACTCGTAGCCTAAAATTCATGGCTGGTAGTGTGTATATATATATATATATATATATCAAATCTACAGGATGCGATGGGTAAATTATCACTATTTCCCTTGTAAAATTTTGCAAAGTAATAATAACAAAAGAACCATTCTATTTTCATTTAGAATTATCCACTTGGCAATAAATACTAAAAATAGTACGAAATACATCATTTCCTCTAAAAAAACACTCGTAGCCTAAAAATTATGGCTGGTAGTGTGTATATATATATATATATATATATATCAAATCTACAGGATGCGATGGGTAAATTATCAATTATTTCCTGTAAAATTTTGCAAAGTAATAATAACAAAAGAACCATTCTATTTTCATTTAGAATTATCCACTTGGCAATAAATACTAAAAATAGTACGAAATACATCATTTCCTCTAAAAAACACTCGTAGCCTAAAAAACATACGGTAGTGTGTATATATATATATATATATATATATCAAATCTACAGGATGCGATGGGTAAATTATCACTATTTCCCTTGTAAAATTTTGCAAAGTAATAATAACAAAAGAACCATTCTATTTTCATTTAGAATTATCCACTTGGCAATAAATACTAAAATAGTACGAAATACATCATTTCCTCTAAAAAACACTCGTAGCCTAAAAAATTATGGCTGGTAGTGTGTATATATATATATATATATATATATCAAATCTACAGGATGCGATGCAGAAATTATCACATTTCCCTTGTAAAATTTTGCAAAGTAATAATAACAAAAGAACCATTCTATTTTCATTTAGAATTATCCACTTGGCAATAAATACTAAAAATAGTACGAAATACATCATTTCCACTAAAAAACACTCGTAGCCTAAAAATTATGGCTGGTAGTGTGTATATATATATATATATATATATATCAAATCTACAGGATGATGGGTAAATTATCAAATTATTTCCCTTGTAAAATTTTGCAAAGTAATAATAATAACAAAAGAACCATTCTATTTTCATTTAGAATTATCCACTTTGGCAATAAATACTAAAAATAGTACGAAATACATCATTTCCTCTTAAAAAACACTCGTAGCCTAAAAATTATGGCTGGTATGTATATATATATATATATATATATATATATATCAAATCTACAGGATGCGATGGTAATTATCACTATTTCCCTTGTAAAATTTTGCAAAGTAATAATAACAAAAGAACCATTCTATTTTCATTTAGAATTATCCACTTGGCAATAAATACTAAAAATAGTACGAAATACATCATTTCCTCTAAAAAAACACTCGTAGCCTAAAAATTATGGCTGGTAGTGTGTATATATATATATATATATATATATCAAATCTACAGGATGCGATGGGTAAAATTATCACTATTTCTTGTAAAATATTGCAAAGTAATAATAACAAAAGAACCATTCTATTTTCATTTAGAATTATCCACTTGGCAATACTAAAAATAGTACGAAATACATCATTTCCTCTAAAAAACACTCGTAGCCTAAAAATTATGGCTGTAGTGTGTGTATATATATATATATATATATCAAATCTACAGGACATGGGTAAATTATCACTATTTCCCTCGTAAAATTTTATATAAAGTAATAATAACAAAAGAACCATTCTATTTCCATTTAGAATTATCCACTTGGCAAATACTAAAATAGTACGAAATACATCATTTCCTCTAAAAAACACTCGTAGCCTAAAAATTATGGCTGGTAGTGTGTGTATATATATATATATATATATATATATCAAATCTACAGGACGCGATGGGTAAATTATCACTATTTCCCTTGTAAAATTTTGCAAAGTAATAATAACAAAAGAACCATTCTATTTCCATTTAGAATTATCCACTTGGCAATAAATACTAAAAATAGTACGAAATACATCATTTAAAAACAATCGTAGCCTAAAAATTATGGCTGGTAGTGTGTATATATATATATATATATATATATATATATCAAATCTACAGGATTACGGGGTAAATTATCACTATTTCCTTGTAAAATTTTGCAAAGTAATAATAACAAAAAGAACCATTCATTTTCATTTAGAATTATCCACTCGGCAATAAATACTAAAATAGTACGAAATACATCAACGTTTCTTAAAAAAACACTCGTAGCCTAAAATTATGGCTGGTAGTGTGTATATATATATATATATATATATATCAAATCTACAGTGATGAAGATAAAATTATCACTATTTCCCTTGTAAAATTTTGCAAAGTAATAATAACAAAAGAACCATTCTATTTTCATTTAGAATTATCCACTTGGCAATAAATACTAAAAATAGTACGAAATACATCATTTCCTCTAAAAAACACTCGTAGCCTAAAAATTATGGCTGGTAGTGTGTATATATATATATATATATATATATCAAATCTACAGGATGCGTTGGGTAAATTATCACTATTTCCTTTGTAAAATTTTGTATAAAGCAATAATAACAAAAGAACCATTCTATTTTCATTTAGAATTATCCACTTGGCAATAAATACTGAAAATAGTACGAAATACATCATTTCCTCTAAAAAAACACTCGTAGCCTAAAAATTATGGCTGGTAGTGTGTATATATATATATATATATATATATATCAAATCTACAGTATTTATAAATTATCATCATTATTTCCTTGTAAAATTTTGCAAAGTAATAATAACAAAAGAACCATTCTGTTTCCATTTAGAATTATCCACTTGGCAATAAATACAAAATAGTACGAAATACATCATTTCCCTTAAAAAACACTCGTAGCCTAAAAATTATGGCTGGTAGTGTGTATATATATATATATATATATATATCAAATCTACAGGATGCGATGGGTAAATTATCACTATTTCCCTTGTAAAATTTTGCAAAGTAATAATAACAAAAGAACCATTCTATTTTCATTTAGAATTATCCACTTGGCAATAAATACCAAGAAAATAGTACGAAATACATCATTTCCTCTAAAAACACTCGTAGCCTAAAAATTATGGCTGGTAGTGTGTATATATATATATATATATATATATCAAATCTACAGGATGCGATGGTAAATTATCACTATTTCCCTTGTAAAATTTTGCAAAGTAATAATAACAAAAGAACCATTCATTTTCATTAAGAATTATCCACTTGGCAATAAATACTAAAGAAAGAAATACATCATTTCCTCTAAAAACACTCGTAGCCTAAAATTACGGCTGGTAGTGTGTATATATATATATATATATATATCAAATCTACAGGATGCGATGGGTAAATTATCACTATTTCCCTTGTAAAATTTTGCAAAGTAATAATAACAAAAGAACCATTCTATTTTCATTTAGAATTATCCACTTGGCAATAAATACTAAAAATAGTACGAAATACATCATTTCCTCTAAAAACACTCGTAGCCTAAAATTAGTGCTGGTAGTGTGTGTATATATATATATATATATATATCAAATCTACAGGATGCGATGGGTAAATTATCACTATTTCCCTTGTAAAATTTTGCAAAGTAGTTGTAATAACAAAAGAACCATTCTATTTCCATTTATTATCCACTTGGCAATAAATACTAAAAATAGTACGAAATACATCATTTCCTCTAAAACACTCGTAGCCTAAAATTATGGCTGGTAGTGTGTATATATATATATATATATATATATCAAAATCTATACATGCGATGGGTAAATTATCACTATTTCCCTTGTAAAATTTTGCAAAGTAATAATAACAAAAGAACCATCTTAGTTTTCATTTAGAATTATCCACTTGGCAATAAATACTAAAAATAGTACGAAATACATCATTTCTTAAAAAAACACTCGTAGCCTAAAAATTATGGCTGGTAGTGTGTGTATATATATATATATATATATATCAAATCTACAGGATGCGATGGGTAAATTATCACTATTTCCTTTGTAAAATTTGCAAAGTAATAATAACAAAAGAACCATTCTATTTCCATTTAGAATTATCCACTTGGCAATAAATACTAAAAATAGTACGAAATACATCATTTCCTCTAAAAAAACACTCGTAGCCTAAAAATTATGGCTGGTAGTGTGTATATATATATATATATATATATATCAAATCTACAGGATGCGATGGGTAAATTATCACTATTTCCCTTGTAAAATTTTGCAAAGTAATAATAACAAAAGAACCATTCTATTTCCATTTATAAATTATCCACTTGGCAATAAATACTTCAAAAATAGTACGAAATACATCATTTCCCTCTTAAAAAAACACTCGTAGCCTTAAAATTATGGCTGGTAGTGTGTATATATATATATATATATATATATATCAAATCTACAGGATGCGATGGGTAATATCACTATTTACCTTGTAAAATTTTGCAAATTAATAATAACAAAAGAACCATTCTATTTCCATTTAGAATTATCCACTTGGCAATAAATACTAAAAATAGTACGAAATACATCATTTCCCCTAAAAAACACTCGTAGCCTAAAAATTATGGCTGGTAGTGTGTATATATATATATATATATATATATCAAATCTACAGGATGCGATGGGTAAATTATCACTCTGCCTTCCTTGTAAAATTTTGCAAAGTAATAATAACAAAAGAACCATTCTATTTCCATTTAGAATTATCCACTTGGCAATAAATACTAAAAATAGTACGAAATACATCATTTCCTCTAAAAAAACACTCGTAGCCTAAAATTATGGCTGGTAGTGTGTATATATATATATATATATATATATCAAATCTACAGGATGCGATGGGTAAATTATCACTATTTACCTTGTAAAATTTTGCAAATTAATAATAACAAAAGAACCATTCTATTTCCATTTAGAATTATCCACTTGGCAATAAATACTAAAAATAGTACGAAATACATCATTTCCTCTAAAAACACTCGTAGCCTAAAAATTATGGCTGGTAGTGTGTATATATATATATATATATATATATCAAATCTACAGGATGCGATGTGAAAATTATCACTATTTCCCTTGTAAAATTTGCAAAGTAATAATAACAAAAGAACCATTCTATTTCCATTTAGAATTATCCACTTGGCAATAAATACTAAAAATAATACGAAATACATCATTTCCTCTAAAAAAAAACACTCGTAGCCTAAAAAATTATGGCTGGTAGTGTGTATATATATATATATATATATATATATATCAAATCTACAGGATGCGATGGGTAAATTATCACTATTTCCCTTGTAAAATTTTGCAAAGTAATAATAACAAAAGAACCATTCTATTTTCATTTAGAATTATCCACTTGGCAATAAATAATTAAAAATAGTACGAAATACATCATTTCCTCTAAAAAAACACTCGTAGCCTAAAATTATGGCTGGTAGTGTGTATATATATATATATATATATATATCAAATCTCCATATATTTATGATGGGTAAATTATCACTATTTCCCTTGTAAAATTTTGCAGTAATAATAACAAAAAGAACCATTCCTATTTTCATTTAGAATTATCCACTTGCAATAAATACTAAAATAGTACGAAATACATCATTTCCTCTAAAAAAACACTCGTAGCCTAAAAATTATGGCTGGTAGTGTGTATATATATATATATATATATATATATATCAAATCTACAGGATGCGATGTGGGTAAATTATCACTATTTCCCTTTAAAATTTTGCAAAGTAATAATAAAAGAACCATTCTATTTTCATTTAGAATTATCTACTTGGCAATAAATACTAAAAATAGTAACAGTCAGTTAATTTAGTTTCCCTTAAAAAAACACTCGTAGCCTAAAAATTATGGCTGGTAGTGTGTATATATATATATATATATATATATCAAATCTACAGGATGCGATGGGTAAATTATCACTATTTCCTGTAAAATTTTTTGCAAAGTAATAATAACAAAAGAACCATTCTATTTCCATTTAGAATTATCCACTTGGCAATAAATACTAAAAATAGTACGAAATACATCATTTCCTCTAAAAAAACACTCGTAGCCTAAAATTATGGCTGGTAGTGTGTATATATATATATATATATATATATCAAATCTACAGGATGCGATGGGCAAATTATCACTATTTCCCTTGTAAAATTTTGCAAAGTAATAATAACAAAAGAACCATTCTATTTTCATTTAGAATTATCCACTTACAATAAATACTAAAATAGTACGAAATACATCATTTCCTCTAAAAAACACTCGTAGCCTAAAAATTATGGCTGGTAGTGTGTATATATATATATATATATATATATATCAAATCTACAGGATGCGATGGGTAAATTATCACTATTTCCCTTGTAAAATTTGCAAAAAGTAATGAACACCAAAAGAACCATTCTATTTTCATTTAGAATTATCCACTTGGCAATAAATACTAAAAATAGTACGAAATACATCATTTCCTCTAAAAAAACACTCGCAGCCTAAAAATTATGGCTGGTAGTGTGTATATTTATATATATATATATATATCAAATCTACAGGATGCGATGGGTAAATTATCACTATTTCCCTTTTAAAATTTTGCAAAGTAATAATAACAAAAGCAACCATTCTATTTTCATTTAGAATTATCCACTTGGCAATAAATACTAAAAATAGTACGAAATACATCATTTCCTCTAAAAAACACTCGTAGCCTAAAAATTATGGCTGGTAGTGTGTATATATATATATATATATATATATCAAATCTACAGGATGCGATGGGTAAATTATCACTATTTCCCTTGTAAAATTTTGCAAAGTAATAATAACAAAAGAACCATTCTATTTTCATTTAGAATTATCCACTTGGCAATAAATACTAAAAATAGTACGAAATACATCATTTCCTCTTAAAAAACACTCGTAGCCTAAAAATTATGGCTGGTAGTGTGTATATATATATATATATATATATATCAAATCTACAGGATGCGATGGGTAAATTATCACTATTTCCTTTGTAAAATTTTGCAAAGTAATAATAACAAAAGAACCATTCTATTTTCATTTAGAATTATCCACTTGGCAATAAATACTAAAAATAGTACGAAATACATCATTTCCTCTAAAAAACACTCGTAGCCTAAAAATTATGGCTGGTAGTGTGTATATATATATATATATATATATATCAAATCTACAGACAGAGGCAAATTATCACTATTTCCTTGTAAAATTTTGCAAAGTAATAATAACAAAAGAACCATTCTATTTCCATTTAGAATTATCCACTTGGCAATAAATACTAAAAATAGTACGAATTACATTCATTTAAAAACACTAGCCAAAAATTATGGCTGGTAGTGTGTATATATATATATATATATATATATCAAACTTACAGGATGATGCTAAAATTATCACTATTTCCCTTGTAAAATTTTGCAAAGTAATAATAACAAAAGAACCATTCTATTTTCATTTAGAATTATCCACTTGGCAATAAATACTAAAAATAGCAATGAAATACATCATCAAAACAATTCGTAGCCTAAAATTATGGCTGGTAGTGTGTATATATATATATATATATATATATATCAAATCTACAGGATGCGATGGGTAAATTATCACTATTTCCCTTGTAAAATTTTGCAAAGTAATAATAACAAAAAGAACCATTCTATTTTCATTTAGAATTATCCACTTGGCAATAAATACATTTCAAAAATAGTACGAAATACATCATTTCCTCTAAAAAACACTCGTAGCCTAAAAATTATGGCTGGTAGTGTGTATATATATATATATATATATATATCAAATCTACAGGATGCGATGGGTAAATGTATCACTATTTCTTGTAAAATTTTGCAAAGTAAGAACAAAAGAACCATTCTATTTCCATTTAGAATTATCCACTTGGCAATAAATACTAAAAATAATAATAAACATCATTTCCTCTAAAAAAACACTCGTAGCCTAAAAATTATGGCTGGTAGTGTATATATATATATATATATATATATCAAATCTACAGGATGCGATGGGTAAATTATCACTATTTCCCTTGTAAAATTTTGCAAAGTAAATAATAACAAAAGAACCATTCTATTTTCATTTAGAATTATCCAGTACTGGCAATAAATACTAAAAATAGTACAAAATACATCATTTCCTCTAAAAAACACTCGTAGCCTAAAAATTATATATAGTGTGTATATATATATATATATATATATATATCAAATCTACAGGATGCGATGGGTAAATTATCACTATTTCCCTTGTAAAATTTTGCAAAGTAATAATAACAAAAGAACCATTCTATTTTCATTTAGAATTATCCACTTGCAATAAATACTAAAAATAGTACGAAATACATCATTTCCTCTAAAAAAACACTCGTAGCCTAAAAATTATGGCTGGTGTATATATATATATATATATATATATCAAATCTACAGGATGCGATGGGTAAATTATCACTATTTCTAAAATTTTGCAAAGTAATAATAACAAAAGAACCATTCTATTTTCATTTAGAATTATCTACTTGGCAATAAATACTAAAAATAGTACGAAATACATCATATCAAAAACACTCGTAGCCTAAAAATTATATACAGTGTGTATATATATATATATATATATATATCAAATCTACAGGATGATGGGTAAATTATCACTATTTCCCTTGTAAAATTTTTTTGCAAAGTAATAATAACAAAAGAACCATTCTATTTCCATTTAGAATTAATTCACTTCAGTACAACACTAAAATAGTAACAAATACATCATTTCCTCTAAAAAAAAAAAAATGACTCGTAGCCTAAAAATTATGGCTGGCAAGTGTGTATATATATATATATATATATATCAAATCTACAGGATGCGATGGCAACTATTCTACCATTTCCTTGTAAAATTTTGCAAAGTAATAATAACAAAAGAACCATTCTATTTTCATTTAGAATTATCCACTTGGCAATAAATACTAAAAATAGTACGAAATACATCATTTCCTCTAAAAAAAACACCTCCGTAGCCTAAAATTATGGCTGGTAGTGTGTATATATATATATATATATATATATATCAAATCTACAGGATGCGATGGGTAAATTATCACTATTTCCTTGTAAAATTTTGCAAAAGTAATAATAACAAAAGAACCATTCTATTTTCATTTAGAATTATCCACTTGGCAATAAATACTAAAAATAGTACGAAATACATCATTTCTCTAAAAACACTCGCAGCCTAAAAATTATGGCTGGTAGTGTGTATATATATATATATATATATATATCAAATCTACAGGATGCGATGGGTAAATTATCACTATTTCCTTTTAAAATTTTGCAAAGTAATAATAACAAAAGAACCATTCTATTTTCATTTAGAATTATCCACTTGGCAATAAATACTAAAAATAGTACGAAATATCATTTCCTCTAAAAACACTCGTAGCCTAAAAATTATGGCTGGTGGTGTGTATATATATATATATATATATATATCAAATCTACAGGATGCGATGGGTAAATTATCACTATTTCCCTTGTAAAATTTTGCAAAGTAATAATAACAAAAGAACCATTCTATTTTCATTTAGAATTATCCACTTGGCAATAAATACTAAAAATAGTACGAAATACATCATTTCCTCTAAAAAACACTCGTAGCCTAAAAATTATGGCTGGTAGTGTGTATATATATATATATATATATATATCAAATCTACAGGATGCGATGGGTAAATTATCACTATTTTGTAAAATTTTGCAAAGTAATAATAACAAAGAACCATTCTATTTTCATTTAGAATTATCCACTTGGCAATAAATACTAAAAATAGTACGAAATACATCATTTCCCTCTAAAAAACACTCGTAGCCTAAAAATTATGGCTGGTAGTGTGTATATATATATATATATATATATATCAAATCTACAGGATGCGATGGGTAAATTATCACTATTTCCCTTGTAAATTTTTGCAAAGTAATAACAAAAGAACCATTCTATTTCCATTTAGAATTATCCACTTGGCAATAAATACTTAAAAATAGGTACGAAATACATCATTTCCTCTAAAAAAAAACACTTCGTAGCCTAAAATTATGGCTGGTAGTGTGTATATATATATATATATATATATCAAATCTACAGGATGCGATGGGTAAATTATCACTATTTCCCTTTGTAAAATTTTGCAAAGTAATAATAACAAAGTATATCCATTCTATTTTCATTTAGAATATCCACTTGGCAATAAATACTAAAAATAGTACGAAATACATCATTTCCTCTAAAAACACTCGTAGCCTAAAATTATGGCTGGTAGTGTGTATATATATATATATATATATATATATCAAATCTACAGATGCGATGGGTAAATTATCACTATTTCCTTGTAAAATTTTGCAAAGTAATAATAACAAGAACCATTCTATTTTCATTTAGAATTATCCACTTGGCAATAAATACTAAAAATAGTACGAAATACATCATTTCCTCTAAAAACACTCGTAGCCTAAAAATTATGGCTGGTAGTGTGTATATATATATATATATATATATATCAAATCTACAGGATGCGATGGGTAAATTATCACTATTTCCTTGTAAAATTTTGCAAAGTAATAATAACAAAAGAACCATTCTATTTCCATTTAGAATTATCCACTTGGCAATAAATACTAAAAATAATACGAAATACATCATTTCCTCTAAAAAAACACTCGTAGCCTAAAAATTATGGCTGGTAGTGTGTATATATATATATATATATATCAAATCTACAGGATGCGATGGGTAAATTATCACTATTTCCCTTGTAAAATTTTGCAAAGTAATAATAACAAAAGAACCATTCTATTTTTCATTTAGGAATTATCCACTTGGCAATAAATACTAAAAATAGTACGAAATACATCATTTCTAAAAACACTCGTAGCCTAAAATTATGGCTGGTAGTGGTATATATATATATATATATATATATCAAATCTACAGGATGCGATGGGTAAATTATCACTATTTCCCTTGTAAAATTTTGCAAAGTAATAATAACAAAAGAACCATTCTATTTTCATTTAGAATTATCCACTTGGCAATAAATACAAAAATAGTACGAAATACATCATTTCCTCAAAAAAACACTCGTAGCCTAAAAATTATGGCTGGTAGTGTGTATACATATATATATATATATATATCAAATCTTACAGGATGCGATGGGTAAATTATCACTATTTCCCTTGTAAAATTTTGCAAAGTAATAATAACAAAAGAACCATTCTATTTTCATTTAGAATTATCCACTTGGCAATAAATACTAAAAATAGTACGAAATACATCATTTCCTCTAAAAAACACTCGTAGCCTAAAAATTATGGCTGGTAGTGTGTATATATATATATATATATATATATCAAATCTACAGGATGCGATGGGTAATATCACTATTTCCCTTGTAAAATTTTGCAAAGTAATAATAACAAAAGAACCATTCTATTTCCATTTAGAATTATCCACTTGGCAATAAATACTAAAAATAGTACGAAATACATCATTTCTAAAAACACTCGTAGCCTAAAAATTATGGCTGGTAGTGTGTGTATATATATATATATATATATATATCAAATCTACAGGATGCGATGGGTAAATTATCACTATTTCAATTTTAAAAATTTTGCAAAGTTATAATAACAAAAGAACCATTCTATTTTCATTTAGAATTATCCAATTCCGGCAATAAATACTAAAAATAGTACGAAATACATCATTTCCTCTAAAAAAACACTCGTAGCCTAAAATTATGGCTGGTAGTGTGTATATATATATATATATATATATATATCAAATCTACAGGATGCGATGGGTAAATTATCACTATTTCCCTT